>CAHIKZ030001214.1:0-37500 GCA_903632075.3 Acanthosepion pharaonis
CAGATGAGGAGGATGGTAAATATAATAATCAATCTGTTATGACATTAACATTAAATAATTGAAATTATTTTTTTTTTTTCCTTGGAGAATGTGGGTGGGCCCGATCAACGTGGGAGGAAAGACAAATTAATGACAGATGTGTATCTTGAACATAAAATGAAACAATGAGATCCACTTCGCTTTTCTTAACACAAAAAATAAAACACTTTAAAAAGTTACTTAAGTTACTACCGACACCGCACAGACATTTGTAAGAACCTGCTGACATTGCAACAATGGTCTTTTAGAAAAAGGACTTTTTCTAACACCATAAAACATTTCCTTAAAAATTGTATGTAAAACTAAAAGAAAATAAAAACTTTCATCTGGACAGTTTTTAATCAATACAGTTCAGAAACTAAAGACGAGGGATAATCATGGTTAATTAAATTAGGAATTAATATTTAATCATTTTAATTTTTTATTAAAAAAAACGTTTTACTTACAAAGTTTTTGATTCTGTTCAACAATGAGGATTTGTTTTTCAAGGGCTTCGTTGGCATTTTGCTTGGCCGCCTTTGAGGTTTTTGTGTTACCCTTTGAATCGACATTGGATTTTGTGTTTTGTTGGGTCTGACTATTGTTGGCACCTTTATTATTGCTAGTATTTCTCTGTTGTTGCTTCTGCAGTTGTTGCTTTTGGTGTTTCTCTTCTTGCTGTTGCTTTTGTTGTTCTTGCTGTTGTGGTTGTTTCTGCTTTTGTTGCTCCTGTGATTGGAGTTGTTTCAGTTTTTGTTGCTCGTGTGGTTGGGGTTGTTTCGTTTTTTTTGGTTGCTTTTGTTGCTCCTGTGGTTGGAGTTGTTTCGATTTTTGTTGTTCTTGGGGTTGTTTTGATTTTTGTTGCTCTTGGGGTTGTTTCGGTTTTTGTTGTTTTTGTTGCTCCTGTGGTTGGGCTTGTTTCGGTTTTTGTTGTTTTTGTTGCTCCTGTGGTTGGGCTTGTTTCGGTTTTTGTTGTTTTTGTTGCTCCTGTGGTTGGGCTTGTTTCGGTTTTTGTTGTTTTGTTGCTCCTGTGGTTGGGGCTTGTTTTTTTGTTGTTTTGTTGCTCCTGTGGTTGGGCTTGTTTCGGTTTTTGTTGTTTTTTGTTGCTCCTGTGGTTGGGCTTGTTTCGGTTTTTTTGTTTTTGTTGCTCCTGTGGTTGGGCTTGTTTTGTTTTTGTTTTTGCTCCTTTTGGGGTTGTTTGTTTTGTTGTTTCTGTTGCTCCTGTGGTTGGGGTTGTTTCGGTTTTTTTGTTGCTCCTGTGGTTGGGGTTGTTTCGGTTTTTGTTGCTCTGCTGGTGAAGATAAGACTGAAGATGACTGTTTCGGGGGTAAGATTTTCCGGGCTATTTTTGATTCCTTGCCACTGTTATTCTTATTTGAATTACCTTTTTCAAGTGCTGTTACTTGTTGAACATTTTTCTCAATTGTTTCTTCCATACAAACCGGGACGGAAGAAGCAGACGATCGGGCAACAAGTGGTTTCACATTTTTTCCACTAACGTTACTACTACTGCTATCACCCAAATTATTACCGTCGCTAAAGGATTTCTGGACCTTCTTAGATGATTTTGGTGAATTGGTCTTAATACTGGTTGCTGTTGGGACAACAGTAGCAGAGGACACACTTTCCACTACAATTTCAGTAACCGGCGGTACCAGAATTTTTGTATTACTCGCTGTCGGCGACGGTTGCGTTTCGCGTTGTGTTGACAAAGATTTTTCTTTCGGCTTCTCTTTAAACTTTCTATACTTTTTCCTTTCACCCTTTTCGGCCCTCCGTTCGCTCTTCGCCTTCCTCTCTTCTTCCTCCAGTCGTTTCCGCTGTTCTTCTAAAACTTCTTCAAACGTTTTTTCTCGCATGCTGAATACAGATATTAAATAAATCACCAGAAACGATAAGATAAAACCGGCCACGCCGATCAACAAAGTCTCCATAATAGGAAGTTTCTGTTTTTTTGTTTTTTTTTTCTTAAAAATTCACCAGTTTTAAAAATTGGTGGTAATATATATAAGTATGTGTACTTTATAGTCGGGATAAGTTTTTTTTTTCAGTGTTGACAATACTGACGTCTATCTCCAAGACAAATGTCAGAGAAAAAATGTTTATAACAGCAGATAATGTAAAATAATTAGTTTTAGGCAGTGTCTGGTGTATGTGCGTATGTATCAAGTGGTAAGAAATACTTTATCGTCCTTGGATGGAAACCAAAAAGGATGTCGAGAAAGTCCACGTAGGCAATTCTGAGCTCTGCAAACTTACTTACTTTTTAATTAATATCAGCATGTGAAAATTGCATATATTTTTTGAATTTGGATATTTATCAAGTTTTTTTCTCCACTTTTTTAAAAAGTTGTACGTTTGTCAAATCTATTTCGGCTTGTAGGGTACACGTCTGTTACTGTTGCAAAAGAGAAATAAATTGTCAGAAGTCGAAGGGAAAGATTCAAAATTTACAGAAGTTGAGCATATATAATTTATCAATCGATGCAATTCTAATTTGTAGTAGATAATGATATTTGCTTATAAATAACAAACGTATGGCAGTTATTAAAGTAGTAGTAATTTTAAAAACGTGGAAAAAAAAGAGGCATGGACGAAGGCCGGTTTTAAGCTAAAAAAAAAAAATCTTATCTCGCTTGTTTATAATTTTTTTTTTAACACTGACGACGTTAACAACAATAATAAGACAGGCGAGAAATAGAATCTATAAAAAGTTAACAACACAGGAAACAATTGGATAAGAAAAAAAAGGGTGTGAGTGAACGGCTGACTTAGGATCAGTAAGATGACAGCGTGTCACTAAGTAAATAGTAAAGTCGCTAAAGAAGCAGAACACTTAAGAAGAGACAGGACAGCAGTAAGTTTCTTCGTCGGGCTAGCAAAGTTGAGTGATGTGCCACCAGAAAGTCTGTGACTCTATAAACAGAAGCCAAAATTACTAAGTGAGAATCTTAGCTTACGTGGAACCAGCGTTATGTGGTGGGCGGCGGTCGACTGACCCTGACAACATTCCAAACAATGGACGACCATTGGAAGGCCGACGTACATATGTTAAGCCTCTTCCCATTGGCCAATAACAACAGTTAAGTACGCCCCGTCTACTTCCTCCCTGACACGTCGAACAGTAACATCAAATAATCATAAATAAATGCATTTCGAAATAAATGGAAAAATTCAATAAAATATTCAAAAACGAGTGTTTATTTTTGTTTATTGTTCATTCAATGAAGCAAATGACTGAAATTGACATTTATTCGTATTGTTTCCTGTAAGCTAATTTTTGGAAATAATTTGATCAGGGGGAGAGGTAACGGGTTTCCGGATCGGCATGATTAACATATTCATTAGCAATTTTATTAAATTGTATTTTATAATGTAGCGCCCTCTTTCGATACTACCTAGTGGCTATTACAGTAGTTCGCATATCACTGATGAGACAGTAGCTGTTTATTTTTTTACCTATATAAACTGAAAAAAAAAAGTTTTCACCAGTGAAAGGAAGAAAATCTGCTTCTGTCGACAGTTTTGCGTTATTAGAAAATAATTTTCCCGTCTGCTTTTCTAAGATACTTACCGCTGTGTCATAGCTGTCATTCAAAAAAAAATAAAAAGTTTCTAAGACATCCAGAATATCAAAAATAAAAATAGAATTTATTTCTCTAAAAGTCTGCACAGATAAAATGGCCCCTCAAAAAAGAACAGCTACAGAAGCTGAGGCAGTATTGGATGGAATAAAGGCACTTTTGGTAGATATTGAAGGAACTACTACCCCGATATCTTTTATTAAGGTGAGAAGTTGAAGCCATTTACTACAAAAATACCTTTAAAAAATTAACTTATTTTGTTATTAGCAAATTGTGCTTTCAAATATGTTTCTTCTTTGCCTTTTTTGTTGTTTAATAATGTTATAATTAAAACTTAACTTCTCTCTCTCCAATTTTATTGCATGTAGTTTATGATTACGTTAATTTACCGAACCAAAACAAAATATACATGTTTTAAATTCGAATGAAATAACTTCTTCGCTGTTTGTGTTATTTATTGTGTAGTATTATACGAGTATTCTTTACTAATGATTAGTAGTTAGTAAAATTTGCACGTGGTAAGGTTTCTCTACTTTCACTCTACACTTTTTTCATGTATTCTAATTTCTTTACGTTTGTTTTTATATTTCATTTTAGCGTGTTCCTCTTCTTCACTAATTGAGACTTTTTCTTCTAATTGTAACATTGAACGAAAATCATCACTCAGCATATTTTTTTAGCAGAATATAATTTCCTTTTCTTAAAAAGTAAAATGTTGATGAACGAAGACTTTGTTTTTCTAATCTAAAACAAAATGTCAAAGCCGTGCAAAGCAAATAATAATAAGTCTAAAAAAGAAAAACATTGTTTGTTTCAACAGATCTTCATTCAAATTTTTTTTGTACTTTCATTTATTTTTGGTTTTTCTAAACCAGTATTTGACAGTTTTTTAACCTTGCATAATCTTAGCCTTGAACAAGTTAATAAATTTTACCGTCATTACTTAATTTCAATCTTTCTTTTTTTGTTTCACTTGCTTACCACAAACTTAAAATTTAATTTGAGTCTCAAAATCGAACTATTTTGATTTGACCAATTCGTTATTGGAAAAGAGTGAATTGATCTTTCTCGACATAATTACAAATGTCAAGTCAACTATGCTTCTCTAATCAGAATTCTTAAAATAAATTTATTTTTTTAACTAGTATAATTCAAATTGTCATTTGATGAGTCCTACATTGATTTTTACTCGTGGAATTTTTGTTGATTACAAGAATCTTACTTTTATGCCAAAAAGCACCTATTCTATCTGGCAATCGTGTATTACTGTAGTGTAGTTTGAGTGTTTGACTGTCGTATTCAATAGTGATAGCTAAAAAAACAGTTGCCCTGTTGACTGCTATATATTCAAATTCATTGATGGTACACTGTATCTTAATTGAAATGATATCAGCGAAGTAACCAAAAACAAACAGGGAACCTGCTTTCCATTAATTTGTTTACTTTCAAACACAAAAGCAAATTACGCTTACTTGGAGGATTTGTAAAATCTTGATATTTATTTCTTTTATAATTCATTGTTGCATAAAGTTAAAAAAAATAACTGTATCTTCCTAAAAGCTAAATCAGGTTTCTCGTGCAGTTTTACGACCTCTCGATGACTAAAAACATGAGAATGGTGGATGGAATTTGAACATTAAATCAAGAATGACTTGATGAAAGCAAATGATTTTTTTTATCTTGCTCAAACGTGTAAAACATCAGTATCATTTAAGGTCTTAAAAAAATTGAAAATATTTTTAAGAGTTGTTGGTGTTGTTTGTTTTTAACAATTTTGTTTATGAATTTCAAGTGTAGCTTTTAAGTTCCTCGTGAAAGAATTTAAAATTCTGAATTCTCGGCAGTGACAGCCAATATTCAGAAAACATTGGTGAGTGAACTTGCTGCAGTTGTGATGGGTTTTCTTTTCTTATATACAACACACACACCTACTTTTTCGCTGAAAAACAGCAAAAAGGCCCCAAGCCTAATAAAAAGATTTTTTGTCGAAATGTTAAGTTAAGAAGACCAAAGTATTTTATTTTTTTGAAATTTTGGTTAAAAATTTTTGTTTTCTTTTACGTCAGTGGTCAACAATAGTGCTTCTGCGTTTTGGGGATTTTTTTTTTTTTTGGTTGTTTACACACACTTAATTTCATGAAATTGAGAAATTAAATTTTGAGGGCAGGATTTTTTATTTTTATTTTTTTTTAGTGGGGGTGTAACCTATTCACCGAAAATCTGCTCTGGATAGTAAAATAAAAAATGCAACAAAACTATCAAATTATTAGAAAAACTTAATTGCTTTTAATTGTAAAACTGTGGTTTTATAATAAGTAAGATTGTAAAACTGTGCTTTTATAATAAGTAAGATTGTAAAACTGTGCTTTTATAATAAGTAAGATTGTAAAACTGTGCTTTTATAATAAGTAAGATTGTAAAACTGTGCTTTTATAATAAGTAAGATTGTAAAACTGTGCTTTTATAATAAGTAAGATTGTAAAACTGTGCTTTTATAATAAGTAAGATTGTAAAAGTTTTTATAATAAGTAAGATTGTAAAACTGTTTTATAATAAGTAAGATTGTAAAAACTGTGCTTTTATAATAAGTAAGATTAATAAAACTGTGCTTTTATAATAAGTAAGATTGTAAAACTGTGCTTTTATAATAAGTAAGATTGTAAACTGTGCTTTTATAATAAGTAAGATTGTAAAACTGTGCTTTTATAATTAAGATTGTAAAACTGTGCTTTTATAATAAGTAAGATTGTAAAACTGTGCTTTTATAATAAGTAAGATTGTAAACTGTGCTTTTATAATAAGTAAGATTTAAACTGTGCTTTTATAATAAACTAAGATTGTAAAACTTGCTTTTATAATAAGTAAGATTGTAAAACTGTGCTTTTATAAAAGTAAGATTGTAAAACTGTGCTTTTATAATAAGTAAGATTGTAAAACTGTGCTTTTATAATAAGTAAGATTGTAAACTGTGCTTTTATAATAAGTAAGATTGTAAAACTGTGCTTTTATAATAAGTAAGATTGTAAACTGTGCTTTTATAATAAGTAAGATTGTAAAAAACTTTTATAATTTATAAGATAAAAGCTTTTATAATTAAGTAAAACTGTGCTTTTTATAAGTAAGATTGTAAAAGCTTTTTATAAAAGTAAGATTGTAAACTGTGCTTTTATAATAAGTAAGATTGTAAAACTGTGCTTTTATAATAAGTAAGATTGTAAAACTGTGCTTTTATAATAAGTAAGATTGTAAAAACTGTGCTTTTATAATAAGTAAGATTGTAAAACTGTGCTTTTATAATAAGATTGTAAAAGATTAAGATTGTAAAACTGTGCTTTTATAATAAGTAAGATTGTAAAACTGTGCTTTTATAATAAGTAAGATTGTAAAACTGTGCTTTTATAATAAGTAAGATTGTAAAACTGTGCTTTTATAATAAGTAAGATTGTAAAACTGTGCTTTTATAATAAGTAAGATTGTAAAACTGTGCTTTTATAATAAGTAAGATTGTAAAACTGTGCTTTTATAATAAGTAAGATTGTAAAACTGTTTTTTTTTTTTTTTATTTCAATGAATGAAATATTGGATAATTGCTGAAAATATGTTCATTTATAAAAATTACTAGATAGTTACAAACTCAAAAAAAAATGCATTAACTTAAATTTCATAAATTTGTCAATTTTGGTCATCCATAATAGCTGTCAACACCTCATAGCTCATTGATAATGTCAAAGACCTGAGAAAAGCTGGAGCCATTGTTAAGAAATGCTTGTATACTAATTTTTATGCTATATGTTTCAAATCAAATGAATTTAACTTTAAATTTTATAATTTTACTCAAATAATGTGTCACATATCTTTTCTTCCACATTCGGCACACCTTGCTCACTATGGTGCAGGAGTACCCAGTCCACAAGTTCAATGAACATCCTTCCACATACATTAATTCCTACCATTGGCAGTGCTGTGTTTACATCTTCACTCTGGAGGAAACTGGCACTGAGTTGCTGTCTCCTGGCCCCTTTCCCCTGGACAATCTTGGGGTATGTGGCTTATTTTATCGCAGTTATAACAACAAATACAAGGCTTTCTGCTTCAGTGATTAAGGCCATTGTATCAACAATAAATTATGACATTAGAACTCTCCTGGGAGGAGGAGGTTACATAATCCTTTGGTGTATCTCTCACCTTGCTGTTACTGCCAAGTCTTTGGGTTCTCACCTTTCATTATTGATCAAGCACAAGTGAGCATCTGTATGATGATTAAATTCACACAATTTGGTAACCCTTTGACAAAAGTGCACACCAGGACATGGCCACTGATGCCCACAAACAATGCAGCCAGTTTGTGTAGTTCTCCCAAGTATACATCAACGGATTCTCCTGGTATGAGGCACCAATCAGAGAATTGCTCATATGCAACAAGCCCATCTGATAAAATTTTTAGATCCAACAAAGAGCAGAAATTATTGATTCCAATGGATTTTGTCAGATGATATTGCACAAGCGAAATTGACATTTATCTTTAGATGGGACTTTGATGGAATATCAGTTTCAAGTGATGGCTGGATATTGAGTGTTCCGGAAATATTAGCCATATTGTATGCTTATAAGGAAGACCAGTCAGCAAATCACCATTAGAAGTGCAGAAGAACCATTAACAAGACCCAGAAAGTATTTTCTATCAGTTTAACACTGAAGTTTAATACACTATTATAAAATGTTTTCCTTTTTGTAAAACAAATTTCTAAATTTTGTAATCATTAATGTTCTGTTTTTGACAAGATGAAAATTACATAATTTTACAATTTTTCAAGATGCATGTGTAACAGAAAATATTGATATTACAGGTAAGATCTGTTTTGTTGAATTCCTTATCCCAAAATTAGTTGAGTTTCAGGCATGTACTTCCAATAGATACTTTTTATTGTAAGTTCAGTTTGGTATTACTCTTGACCTATTTATACCCTACTACAGAATTGTGATTCTGGTTTTATGTTGTGTAAATATAGGTTTTTATTGAGGAACTGGATAGAAAAAATATTAGCTCCATCTGTTGTGCTATGAAGTATAGAAGTTGTCAGGCATTAACTGTTGAAATGAAACTTGTTCGAGCAAATTTACCTTTCTGTATCATATTTTTATATTTTTTGCTTTTGAGAACATTTTCCAGTTTAAGCTGGTATGATCTAATTGATTCTATTAGCATTCTTTCTTTTACTTGAACTTCATTTTTGACATTACGTTATAATGATTTTTAACTTGTTTGAAGCTGGCATATTCAGTTAGCCACTCCAAAGTTTATTTTTTTGTCCAATAGCACAAGATGAAATAATTTCAAAGTTTTTTATGACTTTGAATGGTCATAAAACATTTACTAATTGAGCTACCAAGAATTTTAATTTTTTTTGTCTTGTCAACATCTTTGTTTTAAAGGTTTTTTAGATATATTGAAAATAAAATTTTAGTTTGAGATATCTACTTCAATAGAACTATTAAAAAACTTTTTAAATAGTTTAATATCTCTTTAATGTCAACTTTTTTCAATTGCATGAATGTATTTTTTGATTTTTAAATTTATTAAATGAAGTGGCACAAAAAAATTGATATATTGAATTGATTATTTTTTGAATTGATTATGGTTACAAAACTCAAAAATGATTCCTTTTGAACTCTATACAAAGATATTATCTAGCAGTTGTAAAAATGAAAAACAGCTTGTTGTATTGAAGTGTTCATGATATATTGAAATAGAAAGGTGAAACTGATCCCTCCAGATATTTCTACGAGGTTTTCTAAAAATGACCTGTTCAATACACAATTCTTTCATTAATGAATAAGTAATGGAAATTTAATTTAAATTGTATAATTACACTTTCTTTTTTTCTTTTTCTTAGTAAAAGTGTGCACACATTTTGATAATAAGTGAATATTGTACACTAAATATTATCCAAATATTTGTTAATCATTTTCTAACAAAAGTATTACAACATTGTATTATACATCAGTGTTTGTATTGAAAACTTTTAATTTGTTTAAATTGTTTCCTTCTTCGCACATGTGACATATATATCTAAATGATTAAAATATCTTTAAGAATGTGTAAATGTATAGGTAAAAAAAAAGCATATATAAAATGTAACTTTAACTGCAGTACTTTATCACAGTTTCAAGGATTTGTGGTACAAAATAATCATTAAAGTAATCTATTTAACTTTTGTCAATTCTTCCAGATTGAAATTGTTCAAATTATCTGGATCCTTTTATTCAATTAGGTTATGCCAACTTTGCTTATAACCAGGGTCATACTTCAAAATATTAGTATGTTACTCCTTCTCTGTTTCATATCTACTTGCTTGTTTAACTTCTTTTTTTTTTTTCTTTTTTTTTTAAATGCTATAAAATTCATAAGATGTACTCTGACAATTAACCTTTTTATATTTTTGTCCAAGGCCATGGCAAAGTTGTAGGCCAAATTTCTACTTAACAGATGTTGCTAATCAGGTGATAGTGTAAATGTGCTATTAGCTGGTTTATACTGGACACCTGTCTCATCTTAATAGCAATCCTTGTTAAGACTTTTCAATAATTTATTGGTCATTTAACTGACATTAGTAAGGATTCATATATTGAAATTTTTTACATGATGTAAAAATCAATGATACTTAGGAAAATAAAAAAATATAAGATACTCCCAAATTATGAATTATTGGAATATTGAGTTTTTATTTTTTTAACCTATTTTATTTTTTTATTTTTGTAAACTTTTAAATATCTCTTATGAAAGACTTTAACTGAAGCAATCTAAACAACTACTCCCTTTTCACTTAGCATTGTAAAGGATCACTTTATATACAAGGTTCATTCAATAAATAAGGTGAATTTTTTGGTATAAGAACTTCTACTATAGATAGAAGCTTACTTCTTTTTTTTCTTTTTTTTTTTTTTTTTTTTTGAAACATGTGGCACTTGTGGCGGACATGAGACAGAACCTGGGACGAGCACAACCAGTCGTGACTTGCCTTGTCCCCACCAAAAAAGAGCCCGTATTTGCTTAGCATGTAAAGCTACTGCAGTTGAAATGAGGGAGAGAAAAAAAGCACTTACTGCTCTGCCGTAATCCATCCTCGTCCAGATAACATAAAAGAATGAGGGGGGACTGGCATTGCATTTTTATGCAATAACGATGCAATGCATTATGGGACATGGACGCAATGAATTATGGGATCACATGAAGACGCAAGGGATTATGGGTATATGAACAACTATAAAAGCAACTACTTTTTTCTGAGTCAGGGAGTTCTTCGAGGGATGTTCATGGTTGATGGCAAGAACGGGCAGTTAGTGTGGTTTGGAGACAGAACTCAAGAAGGAACGACTCAAGGTTGAAATACCAGCTGGGAGAGCTTGAATTTTTTATTTCGCTGGTTACGGTTTTTCTTTATTCGCCTCAAGCTATTTCGGCATATTGATTCTTCACAATGGAAGGCAAGGTCTTTGACATCCGTTTGATTTCAGAATTCAGCGCATTCAACGGATATGCCCATTGTTGAATGGATAGAAAACGTGGAATTCAAAATAACTTTGTGCCATGGACAAGATCGAGCGCTTCTTGCCTTTACGACTTGGCGGTGCCCTTGCTGTGTATAGACAACTCAGTGGAGAGCATAGGGCAGACGCGAACAAATTAAACGGGCCCTTATGACTGCATACGACTGACAGATTTAATGTTCAACCAATTTATGGGATATTTTCTTACCAGGGAAAAACTGTGGATGAATTCCTGGCTGAAATGCATCATTTGGCACAGCTAATAGGAGAACCGCTACCTGATCGGGGTGGATGGCATGTGCATTTGTGTCAGGACTGCCACATCATGTTAGGCAGCTTCTCAAAGCTTCTTCCAGGATGGACGACATGAATCTAGAACAGATTCTGACCCGAGCAAGGGCTATTATGACGGATGACGAAGGGTGCCAGGTATTGGCTGCCGCATCCGTAGAGCTACCGCGCTCAGAAGCTGAGGTTCTCCCTGCCAAACCTGTTAGCAGAATGATTACCTGCTACAAGTGCTCTGGACCCAACCATATGGCGAAGAATTGTACACAAGGGCGTCAGGACAGGTCAAACAGAACGCAGAGGTCTGGCCGCGACAAGCAGTGTTTTCGATGCAATGGCATTGGACACATTTCCTCAGAATGCCAGGGAACGCCCAAGGGGAGAAGGCATCAGTGCCAGCCTTCTCCCCGAGCAAGTAAAAACCGGGAAGTTACCCACGCACAAGTATTTGTAGATGGAGTAGAGTGCACAGCTCTAGTGGATTCGGGATGCTCACAGACGCTGGTGAGCAAGACTGTGTGTCGCTGCTGGAAGCAGGAAGAGGTGGGAGGTTGATGCCAACGGAAGACCCTGAAGTGCCATGGATACGGTAAAATTAAGTTGGGTGTTGAGCAGATTCAGCCCGTGACTGTTGAGGTTCTGGTTGTGGAAGGGCAGTTGCTAGGATTCGATCTTCTTGGGATTGATGCAATCAAAGTGCTCGGAGGTGTTTACTTGACCGAATCAGGCTAAGCGCTGCTTTCGAAACCTGAACACATGTGCCGCCATTGTTATCAACAAGCCTGACTTTAGAGTGACGTTTAACCCGGAAGCACGAAAACGTGGACTGCATTGTGGAAGTGGGCGAGTGGTCATTCACCAGCAAGTTGGTCAATCAAAGTACAGGAGTACACAGTACCTGGCCACGTCCGGGATGCATCGATGAAGAACTAGCACAGCGGTAGCGTAGACGGATGGCTACTGCCATATCGAGAAAGAGCTTGGCCCACCAAGGGATTAATTCCCTTAATGGCGGTCGTGACAAGAACACAAACAGAAGGTCCGGCCGGTACTTGACTATCGGAGTTGAACAGCTTTGTAGACGATTCACGGCTGACGAGAGGTGTATCTGAAGAAATTACGAGAATGGTGACGACAAGGAGCTGACGTGACGCTGTTGGATTTGAGAAATGCGTGCCTACAGATTCACATTGACAAATCGCTATGGCCATTTCAAACAGTGGTCATTAAGGGCAAGCGGTTTTGCCTTACGCATTTTGGTTTTGGCCTGAATGTGGCACCACTTGTCATGAAGTCATTGATCGACATAACGTCCCAGGATCAGGACATTAAGAGTGCCACGTCGGCATACATCGACGATATCTTCATAAATGAAGGCCTAGTTTCTGCAGCGCACGTAAGACAGCACTTTGCAGATTACGGGCTAGTCTGTAAAGATCCGGAGCGATTGAGAGACAGAACTAAGGTCCTGAGTCTGCAAGTCTGGGAAGAAAGCAACTCCCTTCGATGGAAGCGGGGAGGTCAGGTTCCAGAAATTGCTCAAAAGGTGACCCGCCAAAGCGTATTTTCCTTGTGCAGGAAACTCGTGGGTCATTTCCTGTGTGCGGTTGGCTTAGGGTGGCAACTGCATTTATTAAGCGTTATCAAGTACACTAACCAAAGGCTGGGGAAATACGAGATAAAAGATGCCCCTCTTGGACGATGCTGGAGGAAACAGTGGCCAGAGTGCGGGAATCAGATCCTGTCGGCGGAGACTGGTGTGTGAAACGGCAATGAAATGACAGTTTGGGGAAAGGATGCAATTGTAACTACGGAGTAGCACTAGAGGTGAATGGAATTGATGGAAGATGCTTGCTGGTTACGTCCAACCAATGATGCCAAACACATTAATCTTGCTGAGCTTGATGCGGTTATCAAGGGCGTGAATCTTGCCCTGCAGTGGCAGGCACCAGTTATGCATGTGGTCACCTATTCAGCATGGTGCATCGGTGGGTGTCTGACACCCTGACAGGAAAGACACGTTGAACACAAAGGCGGTGGGTGAAATGCTGATGAGGCGGCGCTTTAGAGACACTGCAAGCTTTGGTGGAGGAGTTATGACTGACTATGACTGTGACGTTGGTAAAATCTTGTCAGAACCGCGCTGACAGCCTCACCAGAGTGCCGCAACACTGGTTGGAGATGCACAATAGAGGAGGAGAACCGGTGCAAGTGAGTTGTGCCACTGTAACGAGCCAGTTGAGCAAACGTCAGGTGACCCACATCCACCAGCAGAGTGGGCACCCAGGTGTTAAAAGAACAATGTACTTTGCTAGGACCGTAGATCCAACGGTGTTTAAGGAACTGGTAAAATCTGTTGTTAGAACCCATGAAGCCTGCCAATCGATCGATCCAGCACCAGTGCATTGGAAGAAAGGAAATTTGAGTGTGAGAAAAAACTGGAGCAGGTTAGCAATGGACATGACCCATTACAATGGTAGCCATTTTCTTACGCTCATTGACTGTGGTCCCTCTCGTTTTGCAGTATGGCGGCCACTGAGACGGCAAGACTCTGCTGGTGTCATTCGTCAGCTAGAGACAGTCTTCTACGGAACGAGGCCCGCCGACTGAAATACTAACTGACAATGACACCATGTTCACTTGCAGACAATTTAGGAATTTGTAAACAGCTGGGGCGTGCATTTGAGGTTCGGTGCGACACGTTCTCTGGAAATGGCATTGTGGAACTAAACCACAGAAACGTCAAAACCATAGTGGCCAGAAAAAATTGTTCAGTCTTAGAAGCGGTTTACTGGCATAACGTCACACATAAGGACAACCTTTCACCTTCTACGGCACCGGCTGGGTTAAGACTCCACGTGGTAAATGCACGACCAAAATTTGTAACCAGACGTGTGACCGAGGTGGTGAGTCAGCAGGTCTTGGGGTCGATGGAACGCCTCATCATGTTAGAGACCTGCGCCTTTTTTTGGGCTCAAACCCACAACTGACGAAGAAGACACAGAGGATAGTGAACAGCCAATATACATAGAGTTGGATTCAACAACCAATCACTCCGAGAATTAGTTTGCCAACAGATCGGGACGTGTCTAATGAGAGCTCCTCTGATGAAGTTCAACCAATCCCTTCGGAGGAGCACCGGAACAAAAGACCGTATCCTCACTGTCATCTGTGTGATCAGGAGATCAGTGGGGAGTGTGGCGGACATGAGACAGAACCTGGGACGAGCACAACCAGTCGCGACTTGCCTTGTCCCCAAAAAAAAGAGCCCGTAGTTGCTTAGCATGTAAAGCTACTGCAGTTGAAATGAGGGAGAGAAAAAAAGCACTTACTGCTCTGCCGTAATCCGTCCTCAGCCAGATAACGTAAAAAAAAAATAAAAAGTAAGCTTCTATCTGTTTTAGAATTCCTGTGACACTATGAGTTGGATATATGCGCACGCGTGTGTGTGTGCGCCCGCACATCTGTGTGTGTGTGTGTGTGTGTATATACACCCACATATGTGTGTAGGCGCCGCACACATATAGTGAGAAGATTAGTTAGATTTGACCTGGGTATCAAACTTCAACACCCAATGACTAGATTAGGAATCTAGATAAAAACATGTTTTGAACATATGGCCAAAAGGGTAGATAAGTGTTAAGTACTTGTCAAAATACGAAGATAGTTAAAAGACCGGCTCTGGTCAAAACTTAAAAGGGTCTGAATTTAATGTCCCTGGATCGGAGTCAGCTAGGCTAGGAAATATTTTTATGTTCACTTTTCTTCAAAGGGAGAAATGGCCATGAAAAAAGTTATGGGTTTATTCGTGAGTGTCCCTTCCCGGAAATGATGACAGAGGTCTCTCTCTCTCTCTATATATATATATATATATATATATATATATATATATATATATATATATATATATATATATATGGAACGCTTCGGTTAGTGGCAGACTTAGTTTAGGTTTGAGGAAGGGATTCAGGCCGTAGCAAGTAGCAACAAAGAGCGACACCCTAGCAGCCGGACATTGTTAGTTAGGATATTTTTTTTTTTGCCAGCCAAGAATCAGCCCAGAGTTAACTATCCACAAATGGTCACACGCCCTCCCTCCTCTTTTCATTCTACCCAACTTTGTAGTTGTGTTTTTCTTTTGCATGTGAACCTGCCTTTCGCTCGATCCACCGCACAGAAATTCTACGACGTGGGGTCTATATATTGTGCAACGAGTGCAGAGGTGGGTAGCTCACACTGGTGCCGCGACCAAGGATAGACCTTGGGTTGCACGTTAGTACGATGGACTTTGTGGAGGAAGGAGAAGGAAGGAAAGATCGAATTGTCTGATTAAACACTCAATATATATGCATATATATATATATGTGTAAATGAGTGAAGACTTCGATAATCCGATAGACACAGACACGTGTGTATAAAAAAAAAAAGACAAACAAAAACAGACGAACGACCAAACAAAGACAAATAAAAACAGAGGAAAATGGAGGAAAGGGAGGAGTTAAGAAGAAAGAGACGCAGAGTGAGAGAGAGAAAGGAAGCAAGAAAGGAGGGACAGACAGATACACACTTCTTCCCCCCTTAGAGAACGGACACTTTAAGTACTGGAGATTTTTATTTTTTTTTTAATTTTTACTTCAACTAGGAGGACGACGGCAATGAACAAGTAAATGAACACTTAAGAAAAAAAAAAAAAAAGAAAAAGGAAAGAAAGAAACAGGAAAAAGAAAAAAAAAGTCTATTCCGGTCCCTGCAAGGTAGGCTGAAAATTTGTCCTTTTGTTTTTTGTTTATCCTTGTTGTTTTATAACTAGTCTGTCTGGCTGGCATTTAATAGAAATATGGATAGTATGGATATAGATGTCCCATCGCGCTCTATTTTTAAGGTAACCGCAAGTGGATCCAAGATCGCTATATTCACGGGGAAAGCCTGTGAGTTTCAGGCCTGGGTAGAAGCTCTGAAGAAAAAGTCTAGAATTTACCAACTTACACAGACAGAGTTGGTGAATCTGGCTTATGACTATTCGGACGGGGTGGTATCAGAATACATAGGATTATATTTAGATGATAATCCTGAAAGTAACTGGGGGGACCTTTTAGAACAACTGACGAACCAGTACAGTGATTATACTAGTGAGACTGATGCTGCTAGGGCCTTAATTAAGATTAAGCAAAGGGAAGGAGAAACTCTCTCGGAACTAGCAAGTAGAGTTTTAGGATTAGCTAAGGTCGCATACAAAGACGCTGTTCAACGTGATGGGGAGGCGGTGCAGGCGCAGCTGGCTGAGTACTGACACGGACGCTATAGAAAATACGTTAGTAAGAGAAGACACAGCAGGGTGGCCCCAGCCTCACTTATGGAGGTGTTTGCAACAGCAGGAAAGAGTCTTAGGCTCTATAATAGGCTCACAGCCTCCAGGGGAGGGAGAAGAAAGGGATGGTCAAGAGAGACGAGAACAGGGTGGACAGAGACTCCTCCTGTTGCTTGGGATCAGGGGAGCGTGGCCATTGGGGCTATCGTTGAGAGACCACCCCATGAAAGGGGCTGGAAAAGGCCACCCCTGACCCAAGACAACTGGGGTGGGAGTACAGACAGCTGGGTCACATAATGGAGGAGTGCCCCAGAAAGGAGGGTGCCTCGGTCGTGGTGTAATGGTTAGCAAGCTTGTCTCGCTAAAAACAGTTACGACTGTATAGCGAGTTCGATCGTCGCTAGGTGTGTGTGCCATAGTCGTAATTGTAATTGTAGTGATATTGATAATCCGGGGAAGGCAGTGGTTGATAAGATGTAGGATGAGAAATATGCCAGAAAAGAGACAAAAGGACCAAGATGGAATGTCAGTCAGGATAGCAGGGACCAAGGAAACAAAAGACAGTGTAATTTTCCCAATTCTGGACCAATCGGACACTGCATGCTCAGTGGAGTCACCACTTACAAAGCCGCTACAACTTGGCGTCATAAAAATGAACAAAAAAAAAAAAAAGAAAGCAAAACTCGCCAAGCTTAACCAGTGAAGTGGGAAGTCAGTCATGTTGACATACTCAGTAAACACAGGGAGAGAGTTTGTTGTTTTGTACAGGGGTTAGTGAAGATCCCTGGTGGAGGAGTGAATTCCACAATGAAAAAAAAACATTATTCCTGTTACGACACCAAAAGAACTGCGGAAATGATGATGTTCCCACGTCGTAAGGAAAAGGGGAGATAAGCCAAAAAATACTCCTGAATGTTTGGATAGGGGTGGTTAAAATTTCCCTGTGTTTTTTTTTGGGGGGGGGGCGAAATGTTGAAAAATTGAATGATGTTGGAGGTGAATCGAAAAGTCCTCCTGGATTACGGAATAGGAATGAGTCAGGAGCCCCTCAAAATTGTTCACAGGAAAGAAAAGTGGAAGAACTGAAACAAAAAAAAAAAAAATTTTTGTTGTATATTTTGTTTTCTCCTCGGCCGAGTGGAGATACATAGTCTCATATTGTATTGTTGAAACTTGTTGTCCACCCCTGAATAGTGGCGATAATTGTTGTAAATTCTGTGGTAATTTGTTTTTGTGACCTGTACATTATTGTTTTCTCTTCGGGGACGCCCAAGCAGGGTCATAATGTGAAGAGGAAGAAGCATTGTTGTTGAATTCTTTGTGTAATTTATGAAATAAATGACAAAGATGATTGGGGGAGGTGTGTGACACTATGAGTTGGATATATGCGCACACGTGTGTGTGTGCACCCGCACATCTGTGTGTGTGTGTGTGTATATATACACCCACATATGTGTGTGTGTAGGTGCGCGCGCACATATGTGCGAGAAGATTAGTTAGATTTGACCTGGGTATCAAACTTCAACACCCAATGACTAGATTAGGAATCTAGATAAAAACATGTTTTGAACATATGGCCAAAAGGGTAGATAAGTGTTAAGTACTTGTCAAAATACGAAGATAGTTAAAAGACCGGCTCTGGTCAAAACTTAAAAGGGTCTGAATTTAATGTCCCTGGATCGGAGTCAGCTAGGCTAGGAAATATTTTTATGTTCACTTTTCTTCAAAGGGAGAAATGGCCATGAAAAAGTTATGGGTTTATTCGTGAGTGTCCCTTCCCCGGAAATGATGACAGAGGTCTCTCTCTCTCTCTCTCTCTCTATATATATATATATATATATATATATATATATATATGGGAACGCTTCGGTTAGTGGCAGACTTAGTTTAGGTTCGAGGAAGGGATTCAGGCCGTAGCAAGTAGCAACGAAGAGCGACACCCTAGCAGCCGGACATTGTTAGTTAGGATATTATTTTTTTTTTTTGCCAGCCGAGAATCAGCCCAGAGTTAACTATCCACAAAAGGTCACACGCCCTCCCTCCTCTTTTCGTTCTACCCAAGTTTGTAGTTGTGTTTTTCTTTTGCATGTGAACCTGCCTTTCACTCGATCCACCGCACAGAAATTTTACGACGTGGGGTCTATATCTTGTGCAACAAGTGCAGAGGTGGGTAGCTCACATTCCTTATACCGAAAAATTCACCTTATTTATTGAATGACCCTCATAATAATAATTTGAAGTTAATTTAACTTCTATTCCGTGGTGAGGTGAACTAGTCTGGTTTTGTTTTTTCTTGTAAATAAGATACTTATTTGAATGATGATAAAGATTAAAATTTGAATCTTTTAAAATAATACATGATTGCTTTAGATCAAGATTCCTCTTTAAAAAGCACATTATCAAGTTTTCTTGCTGAATTAAGATCAAAGGAAAATTATTCAATATACAAGTCCGTGATGATTTTGCTTGATAATTGTTTATTAAATATCTACTAATTGTATTATTTTTAGTTATTTTTCTTTTAATAAAATCATCTTCATTATTACTTCAGATTTTTTTGCCTCATATATAGCACAGCATTTTAGATTAAATGAATGGACTGCAGGATTAAAATGATCCTTGAAAGATTAACTCCTGAAATGTAGAATGAATTCAATTTGTATCAGGACCCACTTTTGTACTGTTTTACTGTATTGATCCAGTTGTTTCATTTAATACAAGGGCAACAAGATGGAGGATAACTAGTGAGATATATATATATATATATATATATATATAGTGCTTTAATGAAAATGATTTGAAGTATTCCAAATTAACTTAGAAATGATTTATTGTAATATCTTTTATACTTTCAGAGCAACTATACTATACAAATAACTTTCTAATCCTTATCAGCCAAGTTCTAGGATTATCAGCATTGCCTAAAAAATGTATCCAAATATCACTTAGTAATACAAATATATTGTTCAATTTTATATAGATTGATATTATGCACTATTGCATATTTGGCAAAATATTTTAAAAACTTCTAATTTCTGGATAGAAACTATTAAATGCATTTTTTAGATTTTTTTTTACTATCTTGTATTCATCTAAATAATTTCTAAGTCTTTAATTTGAATAGATTAACAACTTAAAACTTTTTTATTGATGTTAAATAAATACAATATTAGGACTTAAATTGAAATACTATGAACTTTAAAAAAAAAAAAACAAACTCTGAACAAATTTTAATATGGACTTCACAAAAATGCATAAAATTCAGAAATAAATGATTTTTTTTGTTTTTGTAGAGCATGATTTATAAAAGTTTGAACCTTCAGATATCTTCAAAATTATACTAAACTGGTTCAGGAATAAGTTATGGGATACTATAAAAGCTGTTTAAACGGTCTTCCACTGGTAGTGTATCTATATAATTTTGAATTAAAGAAACTCAATATTATTAGGATTTCAAAGTTATAAATCATGTAATCAAGTTGTAGAAACGGGTAAAAAAATCCCTGATTTTCTTAAATTTCAAACATTGAAAAATTGTGCCTGTACAAACTTTTGTCCTTATTATTATATAGCCATGTAAATACAGAAATTATATTTAAAAAAAAAAAAAAAAAAAAAAAGGTATATATTTCATACTTAATCTGAACCAGCTGTAAATAACTTGCATGATAAATGGAATCTTTTTAAAGTTTTGCAATTAATCAGGTTAATTGCACCCTAATCTCTCCTGCACTGGTGGCGGTGCAAACATTAGGGAAAAAATATTTTACAAATAACTGTTAATTTGTTATTTTTTAATCTTAGACTGTTTTTCTCGCATTTACAGGAGACTTTGTTTCCCTATATCACAAACAATTTAGAGAGCTTCCTTGAGAAACATTTTGATGAGGTGAATTGCCAAGCAGACATACAACTTCTCCGTCAATTGGTAAGTAGGCCATTTGCTAAGTTTCACTATCTCCCACTTCAAGCCTATATTCTACACTTATATAACTTTAGTTACAACTAGGTCTTATTCTCTTGTGTTGTCATCTGCAATGATGACTTCTAATTTTTTTATTTCATTTCCTATGAGTAACTCTCCCTTTCCAGCTAAGAAAAAAAATGACTTATTTTTGCTATAATTCTCTACTTACAGGTTAACATCTTTTATTCATTCTTTGTGAATCTGAAATAGAAACAGGTTTGGCTTGAGTACATTATTACTTCACATCCTCTTCTTCCTCTTTGCAGAGTTGAGACCTTTACACATAGCAAAAATTAAAAGAATATGAACCTAAAAAATATACTTTTTGCTACGCAATTTTTTCATTTTTATTTTATACTCACAAGAAATGAATAAACAAATATGAAAAGTATTAAAAGAATAAAAATGTACTATGAAATGTCTTAAATAAAAGGTTTTCTCTTTTAGATTTACAGTTGATTAAGCATTCTTTCCAATTTATATCTTGAGGCCTGGCACGGAATTTATTATTCACCTAAAATATTTTGCAATATTTTACTAATTTTATGAATTAGTAAATATGCACAAATTTTAAATTGAAGTTTAAAGATTCATAGTACATATTGTATTTTAAAATACCTTAATCTTGTATCTTAGAGTTTCTCTCTTGTTTTTTAAGTAAAACACAGTAATTGCTTTTTTAACTCTCTTTATCAGCTTTAGTTTGAAGGGGATGTAAGTTATTGCTTTTTTAATTAGAATTTTGATTTTTTTTTTTTTTTTTTTTTTTTTTTTTTTTTTTCTTGTGGCAGTTTTATATTTACAGCCAATTCATATATTCATATTCTGGGATCTTTGTAAGCTGTACTTTCTTTAGCTTATTGGGAGTTTTTAACTTTTTTTTCTCAACTCTTTAAAAATTATTACTCAATTTGAAATGTAGAAAATCTAAAAACCTAATATTTTTTTCATAATAGATTTTTGCTACTGTTTTGATATCATTCCTTTGACTCTTGAATTATGTTCAGCTTTTTACTTGTTGACTAGGGCAAAAGCTTGGAATTTTTAGTTTCAGCTTTTGTGTGAAAATTTACATGCTTTCTATTTTCAGTTCCAAATGGATATTATTGAAATTTCATTTTTAGTCTTGAGAATAAACAAAATATTTTCAACACTTGTTCACATGCATCAATTTTTACTTTTGAAAGGCCACAAAACATTACATGAAAATTGTATGAAACTATATTTAAAATAACCTTTTCTTACTTTATAAAACAGGAATTTTCAGCATCAAAAATTTTCTAAAAAAACAATGCTAAAATTCAACTTTTCTTTTTACATGAACACACACGTGTGTGTATAATATATATATATATATATATATATATATATATATACACACACACACACACAAATATTGTGTGTGTTTTGTTGCATGGTATACTGTAATAAATTTAATATTTTCCTTGTTTTTAAATGCTTATCAAAGATAAACTTTTACCTGTTAGCTTAATGCTTATGTCATGGGTACTGTTGTAGGGAGGTATTACTGTGTATATATTCCAGCCAGTGCATACTGGTTGTGCATCCTTTTACAGGCAAAGAAGGATAAAGAGGCTAATGTTGATGGTGTGATGGAAATCCCTGATACTGATGCTGACAAAGACACCATCATGAAAGCTGTAATTGCTAATGTGAAATGGCAGATGTCTCAAGACCGAAAGTGCCAAGAGCTGAAACAACTGCAGGGGCATATCTGGAAGGAAGCCTACAAGCAGGGAACGATTAAGGGAGTGTAAGTAAAAACTTCCTGAGGAAGAGGTAACACTTTGCCAGGTGGTGGATGAACATATACTACTCCTCCACATACACACACACAAGAACACACACGTTTTATTCTGTTCCCAAACTTCTCATATCACTTAATTCCACCTTCCATTTTTACTCATAAAAACTTATTTTATTGTCACACATAGAATGTGTAACCTCTCCTCTCTCATTCATATACATATATATATATATATATATATATATATATATATATATATATATATATATATATATATATATATATATATCTTGTTTTAAATGTTCACTCTTAAGTGAATTCTAAAACCATGTCCTTTAGTGTTTCTTATTTCTCCCAGGTTGTTTTCTGATGTTGTACCAACACTCCGTCAAATGGTTGATGATGGAATAAAGATCTATGTTTACTCTTCTGGAAGTGTTGAGAGCCAGAAATTGCTATTCACACATTCTAATTATGGAGATATTATTGATGTAAGTAATTGTTACTCTTTTTGCACTTATAAAGGCAGTATAATGCCTTTCTTTAAATTCTCTAACAAATCTTTGCATTGGGAATTTTTAAATATTTAAAGTCTATTAACAGTCAACACTAAATTTTTAGGTTAACTTTGAAACACTTCATTTTAATACATTCTGAATTTGCAATCTACCAGATGGAAATAGTAATGTGCCCAGAAAGATATCAATACAAGTTTATCCAATTTCACATGAGTATATGAGCAAAAGGTACATGAAAATGATTATTAAATATTCAAGGATTCCAGCTCTTTAACTATATCAATCCTAAAGATCTTGGTCCTAGTGATAACTTAATACTCTGTTTTACTTTGCCTTGTTTTTTCCTGTCTACTTTGTGTTTTTTTTTTTATCCTGTCTACTTTGTTTTTTTTGGTTTTTTTTTATATACACAAATGAAATTTAAGGAATTGTTTCCATTTGAATATGCACACCCACACTTGATTCCAACAAATTTGGTAAATTCAAAGGTAATTTTATTGATTTATATTAGTTAAAAGCAGAAGTTTTTGAAGAATTTTATTTTGTAAAATCAGATTACCAAAAATCTGCTCTGAATTGTAAAATACAAACCCTGTAAAACTAATCCAATATTTAATTGGAAAAACTTTTAATTACTTTTAATGTTAAGGACAATATTGTTTGAAGCAAAATATTTTGTTTAATTTTGACAATTTTGTTATTAATTTTTATATTATTTATGAAATTTTAAGTTTGCTTTTCCCAGAAAGCATTTTCAAACATAAGGCTATAAAGCTAAAGTAACAAAAAAAAAAAAATTGCTTAAAATACTTAATTTTTAAAAATTACTGAGTAGTTAAATAAGCACACTTAAAATTCGTAAAATTTATGTCATTGCTGTTCAAGTAACTTCTCTTAGCACACTGATTAACACCTCAAAAATGTCATAGTTAAGAGACGATTTTATTTTCTGCTACATTTTTTTATGGTAATAAAGTTATGTTTGTTTCAAATCATATATTTTACTTTTTGCAAGATTTTTAAAACTGTATTAACATTAGTTTATGAATGTCTCAAAAATGGACTTTTTTTTTTTTTTTTTTTTTTTCTCGTTCACTGAATTCCAATCAGTATAAATTCATTTTTAAATACACCAGAGTATTTTGCTTACTGGGTATAGTAAATTTATTCCTTTACCTTTTGAATTGAAGCCAAAAAGAAAGATTCAATAAATATTATTTTTAAAAATACATTTTAAACCTTAGGTATTGTGAAGCTGGCAAAAAAAAAATATATATATATATATATAAACTACTAATTAAGAAAATGTATTTTTTTAATATATAGCTAACAAATTTTAATGTTTGTAAATCCTTCAGATTCTTTCCATTGGAAATTAGTGAAAAAATGTTGCAGCATTGTCTGATATTGTAATCTTATATATAATACTTTCACCATTACCAATTTTTTGTAAAGTATTATCTAGCAAGTTGCCATTTACTGGAAATAAATAAATAAATGACTGACTGTACTGGTAGCAATTTCTCATGGGTACCATCTTTTGAGTTTCACTGTTTTATTATATATATATATATATATATAACAATGGGGGAAAAATGATTAAGAAAAAGCAGATTTTTCATATACTCAGAAAACAAGAATTATTTCAAGTAATTGGTATAAATTCGCAATTAAATTCAACATAGCAAATTTAGTACATCATTGTCTCGGTTATCCTTTTTTCTAATAATTTTGGGCCTTTTTTTTTTTTTTTTTTTTTTTTTAACAGCATGAGTGAATCTCCCAACTAATTATTTTATTTTTCTCTCTATCTTAGATATAAAGTATGATAGACTGCTGAAAAGTTCTTAGCTTTACTCTTGGACCCCAAATAAAGTGGTGGTTGGAAAAAATAATGTAATTAACATAAGATTTGAAAAAATAAAATTTAGTAAAATCAGAGAATGATCAAAACATCACCAATAGGTTATATTGTATAATATGTGAATGCTAGTTTGGAAATAGCAGTGTATTAGTTTATAATACAAGTGTTAGGGACAAACATTGTGTGTGTTTTGAAAACACATGTTGACAGCAGGCAATGCATATTTTGTAAAGACATGAATATATCCACTGCACTGGAAATGTTAATTTCATGCATTGATACATCTTTCCTAAATTTATTGTTTGCCTAATTTTATCAAATTCATTTAATATATTGATTTTTTAAAATGGTATAATAACATATTTTTTATAAGTTTGTTTTAGAGCTTTTAAACTAATACTAGGTATCCCATACTAAAATTCTATCTTCAATTTATCTAAAAAAAAAAATGTGGAGGGTGCATAGTGTGAAAAACAAAGAAAAATGCTACCAAATTTATCATGGTAGCTCAATTAGAAACTGAATTATGACCAATTGAAGTTGTCAGTTTTCCATCTTGTGTGCTATTCAACCAGAAGCCAATTTCAACAATGCATAACTGAAAATGCTGTCTTCAAACTAGTTAAAAATTCTTATAAATGCAATCTTGAAGTAAAGAAATCAATTATTACATCACAACTGTCTAATCATTGGTCAAAATTGCTGTTCTAAAAAAAACAGCAATGCTAAAATTCAACTTTTCTTTTTACACGAACACACACATACACGTCTTTCTTGTCACTGAGCAGCACATAAATAGCAGTAACAAATGACTTAACTGTTTCATACATGGCTGATTTCTATGCAGTAAAATTTTGTTCACCTCTCCTTGTTCCATCTGCTTCTAGACCAGAGGTGTCAGATTTATATCCTTTTGACCAGGAGAATTTTGCACGAACATTGGTTTCAGCTAACATCAAGTCTGTTAATTTTTTTGATTGGCCCAAATTATTTTATTTTCTGCTGTTTGTTCCTTTTCCATTTCTTTTTCAGCCTCCCTGATTTTTGGTATTTTTTAGTCACAAATAAGGCTCTGTTCCTGGAAACATTCAGTGTTATTTGGCCAGGTTCAGTTTTCTTTTTTATTTGAGAGTTGTTTTCTTGTAGATTGAAGTATAGAAAGAAGTTTAGAGAGAGAAAGGGTTTTATTGCCTTATTTTAATTTGAATTCTTTTTATTTTTGTTCTTATATTTTATTTTTATTGAGACTCACTACAGTTGAAATTATCCTCTTGCATTTCCTCTTCTAATAAGTCATTTGCAGTCTGAATTTGTTTGTAAGCCTCCACTATAGCCAATCATCATTTGAAACTGACATTACATCAAAGTTGCATCTGAAGACAAATGTTGATGCCACTTGTGCAATAATATCATCCAACAAAGGCCATCAAAAATAACTATTTCTGCTTTTGGTTGAAAATTAATATTTTGATTGTAGCACTTGGTGGATATGTGATATCAATGATTCAGTCCATGTAAATGATGGAGTAATATACTGTAACCCATTGTTCTTGGTGCTCATAGCCAAAGGTCATTTGAAGTGATCCTTCTTCATAATAAATGTTTCACTATTCAAATTCACTAAGTGCTTTTTCTTTCTTCCTTTGTTCATTTAGAGATTGAGTTGAAATTACATTAAAAGTTCTCAATGAAATGTCTTTTCCCTTCATCAGTTTTTAATTTTACCAGTATACATTGCAAGGGACTTAGTTTTCTTTGGCATGCTTCTCCTACTCAGAAAACTACTTCTCAGGGTATGGAGTTCATAATCCACTGAAGAGAAGATTAAATGTAAATTTTGTAAATCATCCAGGTAGGGGTATCTGGCATGGAAAGCACTAACACATGAAAAGGGTTGGTGGGAGCAACAGATACCCACTTAAAATAAGACCTGCTTATTTTCCATAATGTCCTAAAGGAAGGAGAAAAATACTTAAATAATTATGGACCCACGTCCCAAAGTTAAACTAAAACATATACCAGTTCTTTTTTTTTTTTTTTTTTTTTTATAAAACATATCCGCTTTTTTAAATAGCTAAATTTTCAATTAATTCTCGATAAAATCTTGAGAATTAGAAAATGTTGCCAACCATGAATGTAAATGAAATAATTGAGCATTAAAAAGAAAACTGAGTACTTCTTAAAAAAAATTTTACTTTATTATGGACAAATGTGAGTAAAATTTAAAATTGTTTGATATTCATTCACTCAGTCAGCCATGCAGTATACCCTCATATGTACCTTTTAGCTATAGGGGATATGAAACTATCAGATTATTAAAAATGAGACCTTGTTCTGCAAGAAGGAGGATTTCTTGTGTGTGTGTTGTATTTCCATGGTATCTACTCACTAAAATTTTCATCAGCTCTGAGCAGAAGTTTTAAAAACATCACTATGAAATTATCAGTTTGATAATGCATAAAAAGCACTACCTCATTGAAATAATGACAATTTAGTGATGTAAAATAAAAACTAATCATGACACACAAGAATTGTATCTTTTATGAAAAGATTAAATTTTGTTTTCATATTAACTTTATCAAAATATCCTCAAAAATGATATCAGCAGTTGAAATGGAAGGAAATGTCACTATTTTTACTAGGGCATTTTGGAATGTCTATTAAGTCCCATAATTATTAGTCATAAATAGAAATTAAATTAAATGTCGAATTAGTGCTTAGCATCTTTAATTTGAAACGTTTCTGGCACCATACAATCACTGTCATTCATTAGGACATTGTAACAAATGCTGTAACACAACATTTCTTGTATTATCTTACATATTCTCAATATCAACCACCTGCTAAAATAAAACACAGGTGGCATTATGAAAGCTAAAGATTTTTTGCCTACCTTTGAACTATTAGGCACTTCACATTAAAAAAAATACTGTAACACTAGAACATGTATATAATAATCTTGTGTATACTGGCAAAATTAAAATTAAAAAAATCAAGTTATTATAAGGTATCATCAGTCCCATGGTCAGGTATGGTCATAGGGTTGCTGAGTATCTGATCAGTTCCCTCCACATATCTAGGTTGGAAGCTGGAGAGCTCTTGCAGAACTGATTACTTTCAGTTCAAACAACTAATGATGTCCTTCAACTAAAAGGCTACCTTGGTCATGAGCAGATGGCCATTGATTCCTCTGGAGAAACCCTCTGCTCTGCCACACTAGATTTTAAGTTCTACTTCTAAATGGGTGTTAAACCAATTTCTAAAATGTGGCTAAATAACTAGCAATTTTCTTTCTCTTTTTGAATCTCTTTATTGGACCAATAACTCTTCAGTATTCATTCTATATCCTGAAATTTTCAATCTTGAATGAAATATTTTGATTAGTGCATTCTTCTATGTTTCTGATAATGTTGAATTATATAAGTAATTGTGTACAATCATGACTTTATTTGATCATCCTATAAAGTGATTAAATACATATCAGCTTTTCAAAAATATTATTTTTAAAAAATCAAAATCTCCTCACCCCATCATTTCACCCCAAACAAAGCAATGATGTCACTAGGATGTGAGTGGGTGCTACAGGGAGTGAAAGAGAATGAGAAGATTTTAGTGGGGAGAAAGGAACGGGATTCAGGAAGATGGCGATTGGTGTTTCATTTAAATTTTTGGAGATTGTAAGTGGCAGGGGAGCAAGAAAATGAAAATGTAAGAAAAACTACTAGAATCTAACATACAATAGTTCAACAGTGAGACCTAGTTGCCAACCTAATAGCACACTTAAATTCATGCAGTCAGCACCAAGGAGGAAAGGTCATCAGAACAATTGCCATGAAAATGTTTCTAGAAAAAAACAAAGCAATGTTACGTTAGTGAGAAATTGACTGAAATAGAGATGCCAGGTCAATTATATTAGACTCTTTGAATTTTGACAAGAATTTCAAGATAGGAGCACTAGACCAGATATAGCAACAATATTCATGCATGTAAGAATGGTAGATTTATAGGTGGGCAAGATGTTTTCCAACAAAAAAAATTATAGCACTAATGAGATTTTAAATTAAATAGCAACTTTATTTTAATGGATGTACTATTTATAAAGAAGCAGTATCTTTCGAAAAAGTTCTATCCTAGTCTATTACACTCTCTTTTCAATAGATAGAAAAGACATACATTCATTTATTCTCCTAAAACTGTATAAACTCAACTATCTAGCCTTGAGTGGAAGTCAGGTTTGAAGAAGACCTCAACACTTGAACAATGCAAAAAAATAATTAAATATTCTATCTTAACTAAGATGTCATAGTAATATTTACAGTATGACTAATATCCTTATTGTTGACTGAAACCTGATAGGAACAACAATCTCTTAATCCTTCAGGCTTTTCTCTCGTAGGACAATCTTGAAGCCAGACTTTGGTGTACCAAACCCAACCAACATTCTGGTTGCTACAGCCTTCTTGTTAAGCTCTGCCCCCCCCCTCCTCCTCCTCCTTTGTATCACATTTCCTGTCAATGCAATCCATTTGCCTTGTCTCCATGTCATTAGTTGCTGGCATTTCTGGCACATATAATGGAATTGCTATAAATCATGGACCTTATACTGTATTACTATACCATATTATCTAGGTCATTACTCCTGCTTCTTTTTATACAAATATTTTTTCTCTCTTAAATCATTTTATGATTGGGATATTTTGTTTTGCTCCCTCTCTACGTTATTGAGTTGCTACTGTTTTGTATTCTCGTTCTTAATATTGATTATCTCTTTCATGTTATCTATTGCTTTTTACAATTGTTATCCCACAACTGTTATTCAATAATTTATATCAAATGAAAAATATGCTTCTGTTAAGATCTGAATTGAATCAGTGCTTGGGAGCTTCTCTTACCATGACTAGTACTTTACTGATTAGCTCATGAGATCCTTTAAGCTCACCTACTAAGCATCATTCAGATTAGCTATATTATTATTTCCTTATTTCTCTTATGACACCATGTTTTGTTTATTCACTTTAATGTTAAATGTCAGATCCTATTTGAATTTTCAAAGATCTTTTTCTGTATTTAAATAAGTATATTTCAACACCAAATTTTTCAATTTAATGCTAGCTGAAAAATACAGAATATAAGACAATTTTAAACCTTGAATAAACCTGAAAATATTCATTTATACTTTAAAGCTGAGTTTGCAATTTTAGTACATTTGAGATGCAAAAAGTTAAAGATTTTTTTTTTTTTTTACAGTAAGGTTCACCTTGTACAAGGCCATTATGGATAGAAGATAATAGTTGACTCTAGACTTGAACAGGTTAAGATTTGTAGCAATTGGGGAAATATCCTCTGAGGACATAGGGTAGTGATTCATAGGAAGGAATTGTTTGAGTCAAACTTGCTTCTCACCAATAGAATATGAAGGGAATGTGGGTGGTTTGTTACAATGCAATAGGCATTACGGGTCCAAGCCATGAAGGTCAGGCCTGATAAAACCAGGAGATGCAGTTTGTTCAAGCAGTTTTCATGGTAGTAGCAATAAAGCAGCAAGATGCTCACCACATCCTACTTGTGAGAGATAGGTTGACAGGTGGAAAATAATTCTTATCCAACAAGTCACTTTTGAACTCTATAGAGGCTGGAAAGTGCAGCCTGGGCAACTCCTGCCCAAATATGACAACAGTATTCCATTTTCAACCTTATGTTTCTTATGAAGGTAGAGAATAGCATGTGGAGTCAGGTTCTTACTGGAGCAGTACAGGGAGCCAATCATTTTACCTGCATCTTTAATGATAGAACATATATTGGAATTCTACTTGAGGTTGGGTATTGATTTGAGACCAATATATTCTTGAGACATGGGGGCCTCCTCGAGAGGGGATATCTGTTCATCATGATTGGCAGTAGTTTGAGATCTGATTGGCAGTGATTGAATGTAACCAGTTTTAAGGCATTGAATGTTTATCCCCCCCACCCCACTGGGAAATTAGATCAAAAGAGAAGTCAGCTGTCAATCTCTGTTTGTCAAAACTTATGGAGGTGCACCTGTAAATCGCATCATCATGTAAGCATTTGCAAATGACCAGGGTCTTTTAAGTAGATCATTTATGTAAATCAGAAAGAGTTGATACAAGATGTGATCCCTGGAGGATGCCTGCATTGAATGCCAGGACCTTGCAGGACTGGCAAATAACTACTTTCAGGGATCTACCTGTTGGGAAGGATTTTGTAATAGAGGAAACCCTTCCAGTGATTCCATAGCTGGAGTGTTTGTGTAGCAAATGTTTGTGCTGCACTTTGTCAAAGGCCTTTGAGATATCTAATGCTATGATATTTGCTGTATGTGTGTCAACAAGGGCCTCACTAAATGTGTGTGTAATGGTAGTTAGGACATCAGCAGTGGATTGGACTGATTGAAACCAGTACTGCTCATCACACAAGAGGTTGTTCCTATCCAGGTGCTCAACAACCTTGTTGATTAAGGCCTCAAAAAACTTATTGAGAAAACTAGTGGGTCTTTACTGGGAGGGGGTATTGATTGCCTGCATTCTTGAAGACCAGGCAGATGCGTGCCCCCTTCCACAAGCTTGGGAAAGATTTCTCCTTCACACAGTGATTAAATAACTAGAATTGGTGATAATTCTGCGTTGATATTCTTGAGGATGACCACTGAAATTTTGTCTAGGAAGTGGCTTTTTGGAGGGTCAAGGCTTTTGATAAGTCTAGAGACTTCTGTTGCTGAAATGAGTATATTACTGAGATTATGCTCAGTGAGACGTGGAGAGGGGATAGCATCTAACATTGAGTTTGAAGCAAAGATCAAGGCAAAGAGCTTTACCTTTTCTGTCAAAGTGGATATGACATCAGGGCCATTTATAATAGTGGGTAAATCCGCTTTGCCTCTGTTCATAATTTGATTTGTGATCTTCCAGAATTCATGAGATCCAATTTGTCTATTTTTCAACCTTGGCAGATCACAGCGTAGCTGCACTTTGCATTTTCCAAGACTCTTTCAGTGATTGTGGGCAGTTCTGAAGGAAGTAAGGGCCAGACTACACCGCTCCTTGCAATAGATTTGGAAGTAGTGTTTCCAGTGAGCTATGACTGCATCACATTCTGGGGTTAACAAGGCTGACTGTTTGGATTTTACTATAAATTTTTTTTTTTAAGTTGTAAAACACTCCATTCCAGAAAGGATTTATTCAGAGATAAGAGCAGGATGTTTGAAGAAGATTGGGAGAGGGGCTTCCATCATACATGTAGGACTAAAAACTGCCACTCTGCCTCTGCATAACAAAAAACATTCTATGGAACAGTTATTATAATTTAAAATTTTTCACTAATTGGCACTTACTTTGGCATGAAAAATAACTAAGAATTTTCATTTTGTGTGCTCAGATTTTTTTTGTTATCCTTCCTACCTTGTGTGTTTTTATTTATTTTTTTTCTTACATCCTGCAAGACATGGGTTCAATCACACCCTTTTGTAATCAAAGTACCTGAAAATTAGTCTCTTCAGTTGTGGTGTACTGACAATAGGATATGCATATTAACAATACTCCATTCTCTGTTGCCCCAAACTTTGAATTAGTCATTTAACTAAATGACGGATAACACTAATGTATGTAATCTTTAAGTGAACCTATTTTTAATGCTTTCTTCTTGCTACTGAGCACATATTTTTGACAGTTTCTCTATATATATATAAGTTGTGAACATTTTGCTTTTAATGTAAATTTTAGCATTGAACTTTAGTTGGGTGAAAATGCTTTAATTTATGTGCCTTAATGATTTTTACCTTCCTAACTGCATGTAAACCTTTTGCAACAGGTTGTGTATATCTTTTCCCTTCATTGTCTTTTGTAATCAATATATGGATCTCATCAGCAAGACAAATCAGGTTTGAGATTAATATCATAAAAGGATTAACCTTCAGTTTACTTTACAAGTACTGAAGTTAAGTTACATAACCATTTTTTTGGTCTTTAATTTAATACCAAGTATGATAATGAAGTTTGCTCCCTTTGGGTATTAATGGAGTTTTACAAAATATCTAAATATAATTGAATTTTGAGTTTCTTCATGCTACAAAAAAAATCTGATTTGTCTGTCTACAGAAATACACTATTAAATGAAGGAGTGCAGGTCTTGATTCCACTTAATTTCATAAATTAAAGCCAAAAATTGTCTTAATTTTTGTAGATTTACTAAGCTTAGTATGATGGAGAGAATAAATGAAAGTTTAAAAAAATTCTATGTTAGCCAAAACATTTCAGTCTAATAGCATTTTCAACATCATGTCTGTTTGCATTTTTTTTAATTTACTGAAAACATTGATAATTTTCAATATTTAATTTTTTAATAGAAACAAAAATAAGCCCATTTTAACTGGTAAAAAATGCATGCTTTCATAGCCACTCTCAATAACCTTTCCGATTTAGTTAAAACTAAATACTTCTAATTTCTAGTATGACCAGTTATTATTTATACAATTTGCTTGTGGACTATTGTCCTTGTTATATTCACAATGTTTCAGTTGTGTCCTCCACCCTCCATCAGGTGTATATCAATCTGTTTTTATTTAATTTACAGGAATAGATTGTTCTCATTCCACTGCCTGTGTCTATGGATAGCATCGATTTTTATTTATATATTTTTTAAATATTGTTCATATAAGAACTAGACAAAATATCCCTCAACATGGGTTGTGGAAAAAGAACAATCTACCCAATAGATTAAATAAAGGATACAGTTCAAAATCCTCTGTACACATCCCAGGTCTTCATACACCTGAAGAACACCACTGCCAAAATGTTGTGATAACAGATGCTGACAATAGTGGAAACAATACTCCTAATACCATCTTATAAAAACAAGATTAACTTAAGCAATCCAATATAAAATGAATTAACTTTTGTAATTGGCCCCAATTTCTAGTATAAATGTTAACAATTATATACATGTTCTGGTACTTGGAACAGCAAAATTACACTGGGTCACAGCATTCCTGCCACTTTTGGAATCTGGCCTGGAAGTTGTTTTCTGTAATCAAGTTGAGGACCTTCTGTGATTTTGCTCTGGATTTCAACAATGGTTTTAAAACGGCAACCTTATACTATCTGTTGGCACACTACAGAACTAATCTAGAAACTTCTTGATACCACCCCATATATTACTTGCAAAATAATATTATAATTATAAAGCTAGACTGATTTTTATTTTCAGTACTAACTTGTCAGTTTTCAATTAGAATCAATGACCAAAATCTCTAAATTCAAAAAACTTTGATCAAATTGCCAATTTCTGTTATGTTAATAAATTATACAGAAAAAAATTATCCATCTGTTGCAAATATAGTCCTTACATTTACAAGTTAAATTTCACATGTCCAAGGTGCAAGAGGTGTTTAGAGAAAGAAAAAGAATAGTGTTCAGATTTTTTTTTTTTAAAATACCAGGCTAATTTTTGTGCATCTCCATAGGTATAGCCTTCTATTATAATTCCAGTATTTAATTGTATTTTGGCAGCTCATGAATAGTTAGAATACCTCTTGAAAAATGTCATTAAAAACATTATGAACTTGATGGGAAGGTATATTTCAATTAGTTTTTAGCAAAAAAATTCATTTTCTGGTTTAAATAATTTTTCAGTAATCAAATAGTACTCTCTTGATAATTGGTCCATGGTAAAAGCTGTGGTTTAGAAAATACTTTAGTCATTCTATGTCAAATCAACAAGGGCCTGACCATCACCAACACTCTTTTTCTTTTTTCAAATTTGGTACACTTATAGAGCTTCATGATAGAAATTGAATGGGGCCTATTTTACAACTGGCCAAAAAGGTGAATTTTAATCTTTTTTTTTTTTTCCACCTAAGAAGCTAAATTATATACCATTTTAAAGTACTTGGATAGATCTAAAAGGTGATATATTTATTTTTTTGTTTAACGGTCTACGATAATTTGACCGTAACCTTTTGACCTTTAATTTCTCAAATTTTTTTTTTTTTTTTTTTTTTTTGACAGCAAATTTGTCTGCTTTATTGCAAGATTTTGGTATTTGCCCCTATATGCTAACATTTTCATATCTCCCAATATGGTCAAGTTGTATATCTTTAAAAAGCTCTTTGGATATTGATTAATATTCACATAAGAACTGTGATCATGAAATCAACAGGATTTGTTTGAACGTTGATCAATTTGGTAGAAATAAACAACCTGTGGTTGTTTTACATTTTTATTATAAAACAAATAGCTTTTTATATGAAAAAGTCTCATGAATTAATGTTAAGATGACGTAAAATAATATGAAAATATGCAACAAATGATGTTATGGTTAACAAATTTTTGACATGGTACACTAAATGCACAAAACAATCAAATTTTCAGTTTTGGGGAATGACTCTTTTTGTAGTTGAAGACTGATTGTAAGCAAAGATTCACTGACAGTTCTGTTGTTGGAGATTTATTTGAAGTCACCAACACCCATTTCTTTCAGCACATGTTGAAGGGCTATGTAGCCACATCTTGTATTTGAATGGCTTAAAGAGTGTTACATCTTTACTCTTGATGTTCTTAATTTTCCTCAATGACCTCCCTAAAGTCATCAGTTTTCAACTCTGTACCTATGTTGCTGATATAACTAGTTACTTCTGTCTTAATAGTAAGTCTGATAAATTCAATAAGGTCAAATTGGCAGCTCATTTAAAAAATAACTTAACTGGGGTATGGAATGGCTTATTAATTGTCGCCTCTCCATAATGAAACTGTTTGTCTAAAAGAACCCTTTTTGCCTTCTGTCTTCATGGCTGGTGAATCATTGCACTTTCTTGGGCTAATGTTTTCTGATGGAAGGAAGTGGAAAGATTATATTTAATTAATTGCTAGGTCAACTGCTAAGGAAAGTTGATTCATTCTATTATACTAGACAGATTTTCTCACCAGAATTACTTACTATGTATCCCAAAAAGCCCTAGTTTACAGTTCAAATGTGTCAAATTTCTTTCCTTTTCAACTGCTATTTTGTTTATTTCAAGGCTATTTTGATAAAATTAGTATGTAAACTGTTTCTCTTTCTAAAGATGCAATTCTTTGTGTGAGCAGATTAATTTTTATTCTACATCTCTTTAAATTATGTCACTATTCAAATGACTAATTTTTTTTTGTTGATTTCATAGTGGTGTTTTTCAAATTAGTTGTGCTCAGTTGTCTGCGTACATAAATAAGTTAAATCTTACAATCTTAAAGAGAAAAAAAATCAACATTTTAAGCTGAAAAATTAGTGAATAAAATATTAGAGAAATTCAGCACTTAAAAAAAAAAAAAAAAAAAAGTAATTTACACCTCCTTTTAGAGCAATGTCTTTTAATAATCAGTTCATTTCATATCTCTGCACCCACAACTCAAGGCACATACAAATCAAAAAGAGGCTATACTGTGTTCATTTCGTGTCAAACTGTCAGGATCCAGCACATTGAAATTTATATTGGTGACTGAGTGTATGAGCATTGTCAGCTGAATTCCATTTTAAATCACTTGTTTTAATGATGAATATTAGTTTAAATCTTTTTCCTTATATTTTCTTTAATGATATATTTTAAAATTGTATAAAGCATTTTTCTTTTTGAAAATAAATTCAAGGTGACAGGATTGGACAAAATAAAATCTTTGTTCAAACTATCAGCTCAAATTGCTGTTGCCTCAGCTATTTTCTTTAAAAAATAAAATTAACTGAAATAATAAAATAAATGCAAACTGAGTATATTTTTAGTTTTTAAATTTTGCCCAGTCCTGTTTATCCATGAAAAAATTAAGAGCTTTTAATAAAAGTATTATTACAAACTTGCTGAAGAAAACTAAAACACATTAAATACATATTGTGTTTTTTTTTTTTTTGTTTTTTTTAAGTTTTATTTTTTTTTCTAAGGTTAATTTTTTAAAAATAATACTTTTTTTGTTTAAAATTTAGTAAAAATAACATTTTTATGCATGATAACTTGTTAGCTGTCATAACCACAGTAGGCATGTATTGTTAACACTCGAAAATACAGGTTTGATTCCTGTCTGAAGACACATTTCCTATGAAAATTTCTCTGATGTTCTGGACGATAAATTATTAATACTGTTTATTATAAACAGAGCATTTACTCAAATATCTGTGTCTATATAAATAATATATAACAAAGTATATTAAAATTACTTTTTATTCTAGTAACCTCTTCAGGGATTTTCTTTTAAGTGTAAAAGATTTTCTCATGCACCCTCAAAATTTAAATGTTAAGAATATTTTAAAGTTGGGGTGGAACTGACAAAAAAAAAAACCTACTTCACCATCGATCAACCTCTAATATGTTCAAGTGCGAGCAGATTATAGCTTGGCTGAAAGCAAAATCAGCATCTGAGTAAGGCATAAGCAACAAGATATACTTCTGAAATTTCCCATACAGGAAGGGATTGCTTAAAATGAGATGAAAGTGTCAAGCTGCTGCTGAGAAAGCACTGAAAGATTAAACTGAAGGTTCTCCTATGGTATCAAGATCGACGTCAGTGGAAGTAAATCTCGGCTGAAAGCTGCTCTTTGCAACTACTTGACAACAGGAAAATCATTTGATTTATCTCCACCTCTAAGACAAAGGAAAGATGAA
>CAHIKZ030001214.1:42500-242500 GCA_903632075.3 Acanthosepion pharaonis
ATGAGTATTTTTAAATCAGTTTTGATTTTTTAATGTTTTCTGATAATTTTTGCATAACTTTATGCAAGTTTGGAATCCAGACAGATCTTAATGTAAAACATTTTATGAAAATGCCAAATACAAAGTATTTTAAATAAGTCAAGCTGTAAATGAACATTCCTTCAATCAGAATAACACTTTAACACATTTGATTTGCCATGAATAGCTTGTCTTTGCCTTTGAGTTATCCAATTAACATTTTTGCACTAGAAGTTTGGTTGCTTTTTTGCACATGTCTGACCTGCTAACATGAAAATATGTTTCTCTTACCTTAAAAGAACTTTCATTTTGTTACTATAAAATCCAAGCCACAAAAAGCTATATTCTTAAAATTTCTTTGCCAAAATAATGTGGTAACAAAAATTAACTAATCAGTTACTGTAAAATATTGATATGTACTTCAAAATTAACCATATCTGCAATTGCTTTAGTTTTTAATTTTTTGCTATATAAGTTCAATCTTCTTGACATTTTTTTCTTGTAACCTTTAGAACAGTGTAATCTTTTATTCTTATAAGCCACTAAGATGAGAAGAGAATCCATAAATCTCTGTACAAAATTTCCTATTCTGTATTTACTTCACTCATTAGATACATATATTGACCACACCAGTTGTAATTAGTCTATTTTAGTTAATAGTCTGCACAGAGCTTTTTTCCATGTATAAATTATACACAAGCGTGGATTTCTAAAAAGTTTGAAAAAATTACAAGTGAAAGGATAGGGAAATAAGTGTTTTTTTTTGTTTTTTTTTTTATATATACACACAATCAAGAGTGCTTAACTAGATTTGAACTAATGTCCATTTCAACCCACCTCAGCTGCTTTAACTGACTTAGAAATAGCAACCCAATAGCTTTACAGAAGATCAAATCTAACCTAAACCATCAACCCATTCCACAAATATTTTTAAATATATATATATATATATATATATATATATATATATATATATATATATATATATATATATAACATTGATAATATAGGTTTATGTAGAGATGATTGCCTTATGTTAGTAAAATATTCTACAAAATTAAAGCTGACAAAATCAGGAAACTAAGTTTTAAAGTTAAGATCAATACCAATTTAAAAAGTAGATTTCTTTGATGTTACATTAGACCTAATTAATAATGTATTAACATGAAAATAAAGCCAATCAATATCCACCCAAAGCAAATAAAGTTTACAACACTTCCTTAAAAAAAAATAGTGGCCACCCATCAAATATTAAAACATAATGGCAATCAAATGGAAAATCACCACCACCCACCCACCATTTAATCAAATGGTTAATACTAAGGGCAGAAGTTCCTCCATTTAATTGATAAACACTTCTCCAGAAATAATCCTCTCTGTAAAATTTTTAACAGAAATACACTAAAAGCAAGCTATAGCTGTACTGATAATCTTTAAAAAAAAATTATTTATAAAGCATAATAAAATATTAAACTAATACAAAAACCTGAGTAATAATAGCCATTCCAAAGTAACAAACATTGATAATACCAACAAGTGTAATTGTAGAAATTCTAACGAATGTCCATTGCAAAACCGATGTGAAACTGACTCTCCTGTTTACCTAAGCACTATTTCTACTATACAAAGTCCAACAGTTAAAAAATTTTATATTGGAAGTACCAAGAATTCTTTTAAAACTAGGTGGTATCAACATGTATTATTTTTCAAAAATAACTTACAAAAATGACATACCTTTCTAAATTTTTTTGAAACTTAAAAGAAGTTAATGAAACCCCTTACAGTAAAATGGAAAATACTAAAAATAAAAAAAAGCTAGAACTTGTAAATCTTTAAATAAACCTTGCTTCTTATGCCTACATGATAAACTAACAATTTTTTGATTTGCTGACAAAAAATCTGTTAAACCAAAGTGAATTAACTGTAAATTTCTGACACAGTTTGTTTTACCTTACAACATAGTTAAATTTTAAAAATTAGGTAGTACCATTTCTTATGACCATAATTTATAAGTAAATAAGTCCACTCTCTACAAGTAATTATCTTATTTTATTTATTCAGATTAGTATTGCAATGTATTTCTGTCCAGTTAGTATTATTAATATCTTGTATAGCTGTTCCACATTTTATCCACAGGTTGACTTAAGAAGCTTCCTGAATCTGAAATTTTTTTTTTTTTTTATTTTTTCTGTTGAAGTTAACTTTACATCTAATTATCCTCCTACCCCCTCCCCTCAACATCCTTTGAAAAATTGAACATGTCATATTTGTCTACAATCACAATACATTTGTTGCTTACATGTTTCCACAATTGTCAATAATGACCTGTCTAAGTTCTGGTTTGTCATGTCATGAAAAAAAAACTCCTCCCACCCATCCTCTGTGCTTAATTTTCTATTTAGCATAGATCTGACACTTAATTGGTTGATCAAGACAAACCCACAAGTCTATTTTTAATTCTGACCTTGTGTTTTCTCAACCACCCACATTATCTTTTGAAAAAGATAACACTTTAGTTTTGAAATTTCCCTAATCACTTAATCACCAGTTACTTACAATGACCTGAAGAGGTACAAAATGCCAAAACACAAAAGCTGTTGTGTAGCAATTACATGTTTTTGTTCTAATCTCTTATTATAAAATTATATATATATATATATATATATATATATATATATATATATATAATCTGCATTTGTTTTACAACCACATGGCATGTTATAATTGGTGACCTAGGGCAAGCAAATAATGTGAATATTTTTTGACCCCACTAAAAAAAACACAGCTATTATTAAAACTCTTAGCAAGATATGGGCTGTGCCTCTTAAAATTATTTTTGTGATTTTTCTGAAGAGATGGTGCACCAAGGGTTTTGTTTTGTTCTTTAGTTCCCTAATCAGAACCAAAACTCCAGTCACAACTGGAATAGTTCTAGTTAAGTACATTTTTTTTCTATCTGTAGTTCTTTGTATTAGATTTTCAAAAACCTTTGCAGAGTGTTTTTGTCAATTGATACACTAATGACAATGTGTAAACTTTTTTTTTTTTTATAATATTGTCTGGCCAATCTGCATTCATAGAAATCCCAATTGTCCTCCACATCAAAATAGTCCCATCTTAAAAATGATGCTTTTCAATTGATAAACTTAAGATAATTAAGATAGGGTTTCAAAACTTTTAATGGATAAAATACTGGATACTTTTTATGGCAAGTTTAGGATGTTATACTTTTGACCTGTTTTTGCTCTACTGTCAAATTTTGCTTCTGGATTTTATGAATCCTAGCAAGAAGCTGCAAAGCATTAACTGTTGAAATGAAAATTATATGAACAATCAAATTTGCACTTCTGTGTTAACCATTTCTTTTTTATATCTAAAAAGATACATTGAAAATAAAATTTCCACATTTAATTTTCATGTCTTTACTTAGGAGCTCTCCTCTATTAGAATATGAGAGTAACAACAGATCTGTCTTCCAGAATGACATAAATTCACAACTGTTGGTGAGATTTTGTACACTTCACAAGTATTTAATCCATGGTGGGATGATTTCAAAAGCCTTTTTTGGAGTCTATCATGTTACACAGGGATTTTTATGCGTTGTCATCATTTTCACCTTTGGAGAACCATTCTAGTGTTGCAGACTCTAGCATCATTTCATTAAATAGTGTTATCAAAACTGCATTAGTAGTAGAGAAAGTCTCAAGCCAGAAGTTTGGAATTTTGTTAGTTCCTGTTGATTTCCACTTGTGAGACTGGGTTAATGTATATTTTATTTCTTTAGTTGTTCCTGGAGGTTTTCTCTAGTTTTCTCCAGATTTTTTAACTGTTTACAATTGCCATTGTGAAATTTGTTGTCTCACCATATTTTATTCCAGAAAGTCCTTATTCCTCTTTCCAGCAGTGTTTTATCTATTGTAATTGTTTGGCTTCATATTTCTCTATAAATTTTCTTTGTATCTGTTTCAAATATTTTTTTTTGTCTATAAAATATTTCATTTCTTAATCTTATAGAGACTTTGTGCTTTTTTTTTTCCTCTCAATTGGGGTATTTGTTAACTCTTCAATTGATATTTTTAGCTTTATGTATTTTACCAGATCTTAGTTCATTGACCTTATGAAGTTCCTCTAAAATAGATATTTCTGTTCTGTTTTTATATCTTTCTCCATGTTTAACTTCTTGATTATTTGGTAATCCATTTCTTTTCCTGGTATATTCTACACTTTAACTGAAGAACTTGAATATTTCAGTTGGTTTAGTTTAATCAAATTAGATTCATTATATCTCTTTCAACAAAATTTCTAACATGTTTTATGTTTAAACTTATGCTTTCTGGTTTTCAAGAGGCCCACTCCTACTTTCACTCCTACTTTCACTAACTCATCAGTTATTTCTCCTTTCATAGTTCTTATATCTTCCGTATATTCTTCAAATTCAGTTATATTTTCATTTACCTCAGAGTTAACAAGTACCATATTTTGGTGACTTCTCAGACTTTTGTTTGGGCAAGAATTTTATCTATTAGCTATTTTTTTTGTTCTCAGGCTGGTTTCTTACATCTACTCATCCTATGGTTTTGTTGAGCCATATTGTTGAAGAAATATTTTGACACAGTTTAAATGCAGGGGTTTCCAGTATAAAATCAAAATGCAACTTATTTGCATTGTTTATTGTTCACCTATAATTATGTCAAAAAAAAATGTTAATTTGTTCGTTACTCTCTTCTTATCAAAACTGTCCTATATTTAATGCCCTCATTAAAAGCGCTCATATTTTGTTGTAAATGAATATAGCTCCCCCCAAAATACATTAGCACCCTTAAAAAAACATTAATGCTTGCAAAATACAGTCCATTATAATAATAATAGTAGTAGTAATTGTCGTCATCGACAACTGTGTTTCTCAAAACTAAATATTTACAGAATCTGTCTGTATATAATTTTTAAATTACTTCAAAATTTTCTTCAAATGAGAACTCCTTTTCATTTTCAATTTGAGTTGATAGAAATATACATTCTTAGTACTTTTACTGTTTTAAGTACATGAAAAATTTATCCATTTGAGGATTAAGCTAAAATATTTTTCTTTGTAGAAGCTGTTGCTGCAGTAATATCTGGTATGCAATGCAATCTGGTCATTCGTAAAGGCAATGCAGAACTCTCTGAAGATGATAAAATGAAATATTCCAGCATCACTAGCTTCTGCGAATTAGCCAAGTCTGGCAACAAACGTGCACATGGTGTTGTTAATGAAAGTGCTGCTGAGAATTAAACTCTAAAGAGCCGAAATTTAAACTGCATTCAACTAAGAATAAAATATTTGGAGGTTTGTTAATCCACAGAGAAAAAAAATTTTTCTTTTTTTTTTTTAACTCCAGCATCCCACCTCCATATAATAACATAAGTACTTTCATTGTCCATTGTGTTTGCTAAACTTGGACCCCCACTTAACAATCTAGAATCTGTAAAATTACTTTTGTCTTTATTTTACAATATTTTGTTCAACATATTTTCAGATGATAGTTGGGGAAAAAGAGTAATCTCAGAGTTTACTGAAATCCATTAATTTTTAATAAAAATAGTTTTTATTATACTTGTCATTTGTTGCATTTTTCTATTTCTTTTTTATTTATGATCAGCTTTTCACATTATTTGAAATAAAATAATAATGTGAGACTAGCAGATGTGCTTACTAACCATTGCTCCGTGGTAAGGTGCCCAATAAATGATATATTGCTATACCACTGTTATTTGGTTACAACATTTAAGCTATATACACATTTTTTATCTCTTGTCTACTAACCATTCACTCAAATTTGGTTACTTGCTGTCCCACTCCCTCACTGCTTCTCTTGCCTTCAATATGTCTTAAAGTCCTCTATACGATCCAGAAACTTTGACTTAGTTCATGTTTTCATTAAAACTGTCATTGCTTATATGTTCATAACTAATCTCCAAAATGTTTTACTTTCCCAACATAACATTGAAGAAAATAAGGCAAGTAAAGGAGAAAAAATTTGATTTTTTTTTTTTTTTTTTTTTTTTTTCAACAAAACTTCACAGGATTGCATAAAATTACCTTGCAGTGGTTCTGACAGCGCCAAAAATTGGAAAAACACAATTGTTTTTGCACGAAATCAATTTGAAAACATGATTAGTCGCCAGAATGAAAGGAGGACAACTCATATCGAGTTATACTTATAAAACCCAGGTTGTGTGTGTGTGTGTTCCTTTATATATGGGATTGGATTTCCTACATTTTTCAACCGATTTCAACAAAACTTCACTTTTTTTTTTGGCAGGTAGTGTTTCTTATTGTCTTGCATACTTTTTTCTTTATTTTTACATTCAGAATGCTTTAAAAATTCTACTTACAAGACAATTGTTTTTAATAAAATTCTATTCAATCGATAGACTCATAATGATTGAAAATAATGTTTTAGTTTGGGTTTGACCAATTCGTTAAAAAAAAACAAACAAAAAAAAATAATTAAGACATGCGTGTCCGTCAACCTTAAACAATAACCTTTGTCAATTTTATTTTTCAGTCTTTATGATGGTCGATACTTGATCTATCTCTTACTGTTACATCCCCGGGCAACGCCGGGCTCTACTGCTAGTATAAAAATAAATTACAAGTGTCTAATTAAAATTTATTGTGCCTGTAAAGTGAGTGGCCATGGTTAAATATAAATAACTGGCAGAACTGCCCAACAAACAATTGACAAAATTTACAATAACAAAAAAAAGAACAGGGCAAAAAATAATATAATGCAAGCAAACAATATATGCAAGACAAATTAACAGTAATATGGCAAAAACTTCACAAACTAAGAATTAGGGTTGACAAGATTTGGATAAACAAATGTAGTATTCTGGCTTCAAGACTAGACAGATTAGGACAATCTTATTAGCTAGGTAGAAATACCAGCATGCATTTGTATACTTTTATTTATAAATTGGGAGCATTGAGATTGGAACCAAGTGCCAAAAATTATTTTGTATTTATTATTTTAAACACTTACTTTAAATTTTTTATTTTTTTTATTTTAGAAAGCCCTTTTGAAATAAATGAAAATTAAAAACTCACACATCTATAGAAATGCCAGCACTTGTACAAATCACAAATAGACCATTGGGTGCAGTCCAATTCTATAACTTTGTAAAAAAAAGGCTTTTACATACCTTTCAATTTATTTCAAATATTTGGTACCAAAATCTTCAAATCTGGCTCTGAAACATATGACAAAAGATTTTCACCTGACAAATGAAAAATTTAAAGTTTTTATAACTTTAAATTTTTGCATACGAGACTAAATTCTTGTTTGCCCAAGACTTCCTATTTTATAAATTCAAGTTGGTTTGAATGCTTAGTCTTTTTTTTCTTTGTACATCTGCATGCGAGATAGGAATTTCAGAATAATCCATTTCACTTTTAATGACAGTCGCGATCTTTCAGCAGGACCTGACACGCCAAGCAAATTCACTTTGCGGGAGGTAAGTCTTCTCGTTCCTCACAAGTTTCTTACATGAAACCTTTTAAATTTTTTGATTAATTTCTTTCATCTGTGACAAATGCAAGCCCACACATATACTTTATTCCCCACTCCCACAACAGAACCCAAAGCAGACACACATAGAAACACGTGTAGGCGAAGTCTAAAAATAGATTCAGACCCAGTAAGATAGCACATAAAAGAAACAATGCGATTGGCTGCTTTTGACCAATCAGCAGTTGAGAAAATTAGGCGCCAAAAAGGAGATGCGCACGTGAAGAGTAAAAGGAAAGCAGCTTTATCGGAGAGACCAGCGGACGTAAAGTCACGCCAACGTCCATGTCCCAGGTTGCACACTGAGACAACACATTCCCAGAGGCAGAGAAGCAGACCAGCCACTCAAATGCCAAGAATGTGAAGATAGTCCAGACGCAAAAATCCTGAAATACAAATATAAGGCAGAGAATGTGATCCCAGTTGAGAACTTAAAGCTCCAGTAGCTGAATCAAGAATACAAGAAAAGAGACTATTATCGCCTTTGGTCGATAAATGCATGTCTCAGATAAGTGTATACCCTAGAAACCCCCAGTATTACCATGATTCACAAACACCCAATAATATTATGTTCTTGCACACATCTTTCCATATTCGTAAAACCAGACACTTGAGACTATACCCCTGTATATGTGTGAAACATTGCATTCGTTAATGTCATATTTCAACCAAATATATGTTGTAGCTCACATGATATAATGTCTTTATTGTCGTTGCCATATACATGCTCTTGTTAATTAAATATTATATTGTTCACCATGTTGTTTCGTTCATTTATGGTCACCGGTCGGCTGAATGTGTTATTCCAAGAACATGGGGAAGCCCAGTTCAATTAGACCATAATTGAGTTGGACTTTGCCTACTTTCTTTTCTTTTTATATTATCTGCTGATGATTTAATGATATAAGGGAAATAACCCTAATATTTGTTCAGTGATCCCATAACGAAAGGTTACTCGGGGAATATAAGATATAAACGAATCATCATGCAGAATACATTGATCTTAGCCTGGTGCTGGTTGTATCCCCCATCACCATATTAGTGCCAGACAAGGATCTATGACACATCTCATTGTTGCCTTTTTATTCCAATGCATTTGTCATTTTAAATTCTACAGGTGATGTACTGTTTGTGTAATGGATATAAGCATGGAACTTTTGAGCTGAGTTAAAATTCCAGGCTGATCTCTTGTTTTCTTTTTTACAAATGTCTTTTATTTTAACAATGATGATCACCCTGTAAAAGGGCCACTCAAAGGTTACAAAGTAAGAGGTACAGCTTATGCAAATATATGGGAAGTTAATGATTAAACCTAGACAAGTTAAGATTGTACTGATAAGGTAAGCAGCCTCTTGGGAGTCAGCCCCACAAGGCAGAAGGAAGAAGCTGCTCAAGTGGAACTTACCTTTCCTTAAAGGAATGAGAGTGGTTTACTACAATGTGCATAGCAAGGCATGGCAGGTCTCAGCCATGAGAATTAGGGCTAGTGAAACTAAGTGTTATAGGGTGGAAAATAATGCCACCCATAAGAAAGTGAAGATGCTTTTAGACGCTATTAAGAATGGAAAGCAAAGATTGGGCAGCTCCTGGCCATATGACAACAGTGCTCCACTTTTTCCCTGATCTGGTTCCTTTTAGAGGATAGGATGAATCGAGTAATTGCTGAAGCAGTACAGGAAACCAACCATTTTTTCAGTGTCTTTAGTGATGGATTGTATGTACAAGTTCCACTTTAGGTCTGGGCTGAGTTTATCCCAATAGGTACTCAAGGTATGGGGCCTCCCTGTTTATTGTGATTAAAAGCACTGTCAGATTGGCAATGAAATCTCACTAGTTTGGTTTTCAAGGCATTGAATGTGACTGGCCAGTTCCATCCCCTCTCCTTTCCCCCAACTAAGTTGTTAGAGCTAGGTCAGAGGAGTGATCAGTTACCAACCTCTGATCATCTCGGGTTTTGGAGATGCACTCATATACTTTTGTATCATCAGCATAGATATTCACAAATGATCAGAGTATGCTCTTAAGCAGATCATTCATCTAATCTAAAGTAGAAAGAGGGTTAAACCAAGAAGTGAAACTTTAGGGATACCTGTGCTTTATGCCACATCTTGTCAAATGCCTTTGAAATATCTAATGCAATCATTCTCTATGTATTTGTCTAATGCATCACTGATTCACAGAATACTAGCTGTGGACCAGGCCGATCAAAACCCATACTGGTTGTCCATATTGAGGTGATCAACAACCTTGTTGATTATAGCTTCAGAGACTGATGGGTCTATACAGTGAGAGGTATTGAGTGCACACCTGCATTATTGAAAATTGGGCATACCCTTGACATCTTCCCCTGACATGGAAAGGACTTCTCCTTCAGGCAGTGGTTAAATAATTTTGTTAATATCTGGGATAACTTTGGATTAATATTCTTAATGACAACCAGTGTGATTTTGTCTGAACCAGTGATGGTCTTAGGGTTAAGATTTTTAATAAGTCTTGGGACATCCCAAGCTGTAATGAAAATATTAGAGATTGGAGAAGGAGATGGCCTTTGTCATTTAAAACTGAGTTTGAGGTAAAGATTGAAGTGAAGAGCTCTGCCTTATTTGACTAGGATGAGATGAGGGGGGTCATTTATAATAGTTAGCACTGACATTTTACTTCTATTCAAAATTTGGTTAGAGATCTTACAGAACTCTCAGGATTCAATTTGTTGGCTTTCAAACTTGGCATAGACTGCTAAAGCATAGCTACTCTTTGCATTTTCTAAAACACTCTAGCAGTGATTGCAAGCAGTTCTGAATGTAGTAAGTGTCCTGCTACACCACTCCTTGTGATAAATATTGTAATAGCCCATTCAGGAGTGAACCAAGGCTGTCAGTTTGGTTTCTGTTAATTTTTTCTCTGGAGGTATAAAATTCCTCCATTCCAGTAAGGATCCATCCTGATATGAAGGCAGTATGTTTGAAGAAGGCTAAGAATCTGAAACTGTCCCAGTCACCTTTTATGTACCAAAATTAATTCTATCAGGAGAGAACCCATTGGTTTGTTATGGCATCAACTTTGACACAGACTAGTGAATGGTCTGAAGTGCATGGGGTAGGGTAAAAATTTGGTGAGGTATTTTTCAAGCCAGGATGTGAGGAAGACATCAAGGAGGTTTGCCTGATATCTTGTCACATGAGGAATGTGGGTGGATTCTTCAATGACCTGCATTATGTCATAGGCAATGGAGAAGTTTTAGTGGGCTAAGTACTCATTGTGATGAATTTTGAAGTCACCACAAATACGAAAGCTAGCTAATGGAAACTCAATGAGGATATCAATCATCTCAGATATTCGGTCAAATACTACAGTTCCATCATTCTGATGACAATACATGGTTAAAATGATTATGGTATTGTGGATAAGTGTCATACAGGTAATCAGGTTTCTCTTTTATTTTTGGTCTCAGTCATCTTAATATAGGTGCAGAGTTCATGGCAATTTTGATGGTCCTGTTTAGTTATTAGGGGGCAAGTAGCCTGGGATTGCAAGCTCCTGCAGTGAGATGGTTATCAATACCAGTTTCAGACAGGTCAGGTTTGGCCTCTGAAAAGTTAAAAACAGACCCCTCACATAGGTACAGCTAATGGTGAACCTGGGGTCTACTTTTATTTTTATAATGTTGATTTTGATACTTTTGAGATTTAGAAGTTTTCATGTGTAGAAAAGTGTTTTTGGTAGAAGATTGGCTAGTGAGACAGTCAGATCAACAGGAGATCAGTAAAACCTGGATTGAATGTCCTTGGAAAATGTAGAAATCCATCTCTTTGCTCTAGCTAGGAATTAAATAGCAAGGTAAACTGGACACTATAGTTTTTTGAGTGACAACCAGTTTAAGAAGAGGAAAACATTACATGCAACAATCAGTGTTGCCATAAATGTGACATAAACATGGGAAATGAAAATGGATTAAAATAATATATGAATGAGATACAGGGAACAACCAACAACACATTAGTAATAGATGTAATATTAAATAGTTTGAGTTGATGCAGTTTATCAAGTCTTTTTTTCATTCATAAGAGATTAAAACAAATATTACCAAATTAAAAATATGGGACACTTAGTGGAGAGAAACATATTAGTATATCTAGTTAATGGCCATATTGAATTCAATCCCTGGAATGGATAATATAAAAGAGCCAATCTGGTTAAATGGAAGAATGTCACTTGTTGACATTACAAGGATGGATTAACTGATATAAATATCCCTTAACATTGACATCATCTACTGATATAGTTTGAAATTTTTAGATTACAAATCATAACAAAAGAAGCCTGATTGTGCAACTGGAACATTGACTATAACAAGCAAGTTTATTGAACTAGTATGAGTGAATAATTACAAAAACAAAAGATTTTCAGATCACAATCATATTTCAGATTAATTCGAGAATAGACTAATGCACAAACAGGTGATTTTTCAACATTATAAAAACTATACTAAAATTTACTAAGCTAGTGCTTATTATTTGCTTTTCTAACAATATTTACAGGATTTCATTAACTTAAATGATTGAGACACTTATAATACTTGGATTTAAATTTTGTATATACACTTTAGTTGGACAAGTTTTACTTTAAAAATATAAGATCACAGTATACAGACCCAAAGCCATTTTGAATATTACTTTAAATTTCTGTAAATATATAGAGTGATTGAAAAGTAACTCCCTATTTATGTATCATGGATTCTCCTGTTCAACTATAATTTTTACAAGATGGGAGAGTTCATAATACATAAAATAGGAAGTTACCTTTCAATCACCCTGTAGATGTCTTAAAATTTCTATAGAAATATATACATAATTATATATTATATTTATTAGTTCTAATGCAAGCATAACTTTGTAAACTAAACTGCAAGCAGAACTATGACCACTTTTTAGAAATAGATAAAAGATGCTAATTTTACTCCCTGAAATTGCAAACATGCAAAATTCACATGAATCCAGCAATTATATTCAATTTTAGTGAACATAAGACATGTTTTCTAATTTTAGACATTAATTTTATTGAACTCCTTAGTTCTATCTTCATCAATTTATTAATTGTATCTTTTTTCAGAACTGCACATGTTTTCTTTTTCCATCTGATTTACATTTTCTTTTTTCTTAAAATAAAATGACTTCATGGAACAAATATACCAATTTTGATAATTTTTTAAAAGTGTGCTTAAATAATAGAAGAAAGAAAATAAAAGCATTTATTTAATAAATTTAGCTATATTTATGTTCAGTCTTGAACTGGAGAATCTGTTTCTTGATCTCAGAGTAAGATACGTCTTCAGGTCTGTGAATGCCTTTTCTATGTGCCACAGGCTCTTCATGCAGTGAGTTAACTCACTGATTGCATTTGGCAAATATCCCATGTTCCTTCAGGATGTGAATGATTATGGCTTTACACAACCTTCCCTCTTCCTTTGTAGCTCTTAGTAATTTTGTCTTTTTCCCATCTCTCCTGTTCTTTTCATTTACACAAGCTCATTAGGTAGGTTATTTTCTGCTTTCCTCTGACCCTATTTCCTTCAATAAGTCCTGTGAGTATCAAATTCTCTAAGCCCTCATTCTTTATTATGCACTCTAGAAAATTTAACTACCTTTTCCTGCTATTAAATATGTCCTCTTTGTTTCCATTTTCTCTAAAACTTTGTTGTTGCTCACATGTTCAGTCCATGATATCCTCAACATCCTTCTGTAGAACCATATTTCTGTTGCTTCAAGTCTCTTCTTCATCTGTCAGATTTCCCATTATTTACTATTCTATAGGAGGAGGTCCAACATTAAATAAAAGTTCAGCACTCTTTTTATTTTATTTTTTTTTTTTTGTTTCTAATGAAATTTTCATGTTTCTTAATACTTTGCTTAGCATTTGGAAAGCACCTTTCACTATTTTAATGCTTCTTTGAATTTTGGTATAATATTTTCTGTGCTCTGTTAAAACACTAACCCAGATATTTAAATGTCTGTACTTGTTTGATGTTGACATCTCCACTTCATAGTTCATACTTTGGACTTTTCCTCTTGTTGACAATCATACATTTTAACTTCTCACTTTCTTTTCCTAACTTCTGTAAGCATTCCTTTAGTTTCCTTTCTGCATCAGGCTATTATCTGCATATCTTATGTTGTTAAGATTGTCTGGTTTTCTAAGTAAAGTAAATGCACACTCCAACTCCACAAAATCTTGATGTCAAGAACACTTTTTCCTAACTCAGAAAAAGCTGGTGTTATATAGCTCTCTCAGTTCCAGATCTATACAGTCTATTGATTAATACTTGCCCAGTATTGTTTGAATGCAAATTTTTGTTAGTGCTACCCATGCTAAGTAAAATGTCCTCTCTCAACAGCCAATTGTGGAAGAAGACATAACTCCTTGTGCTTACTGGGTCTATTGTCTGGTTGACCTGATTTTCCATTACACTCCCCCTGCCAATCTGATCATAGCACCAACATGCTGTGGGCAAATGTCTCCTCATGGTGCTCCTTCACACAAGAGGTTCTTCATTCTCATTGTTGTCACCATCTGTATCCACTACAGCAGAAGGTGTGTTAAACATCCAGGAATCTACTTCCAATTCACTATTACTTGTAGATGAGTCCTCAATATCATTTGTGACAGAGCATTGCTCCCATGCCAGTCAGAGGTTGTTAACATGACACACCATGCCATAAATCAGGATAGATTGCTGACTTCTCAGTTGTGTATTTAGAGGTACATCAGTTCTGGTATGGTTTCACCCATGCAATGTCTCCAACTTCATTTGTCCCATGCTCTCTACAGGTACAGTGTCAATGCCTTTCAGCATAATCTCATAAATAGGTATTGCATTACATTTCATATAATCTATGTATGCTGAAGTGGCTTCTTGGATTTCCTACATCCTGTGACAATACAGTCTTAATGATTTCCTTTATTATAAGAGGTACCACATTGAAGCCAAAGCCAGCTATATACCAGTTGTGCTTGACCTGTAATCAGCTTCTTGTTCTTTCCACACCACAATTCACTTAATGTTCCTATGGCACCATTCTATTATCCTATTTTCAGACATTACATACATGCACCAAAAGTGCATCTGCAGACCCTATTCCTCCATGAAACCTTGAATGACCTGCTGGTGAATGTAGTATTACTGTCTGTGAGGATTTCATATGGCAGACCTCTCTTAAAAAATATCAACTCCAACTGCCAGAATCTTGTTGCACTATGGATCACCAAAAAGAGAACTCTGTTGCCACACAGTCAGTCAAGGTCTAGTAATGGCCACAGCCATAATGCATAATGTCCATCTCCAGCCTGGACCACATACTGCAAACCCCTAGTCTTCCATTCTGTCAATGCAGCAGTGCCAGATCTTTAGACTGGCATTCAGGACACCTCTGAACCACTGTCTTGACAGCTGCATTAGGCACAAGAGATCAACTTGTCTAACAAAGTAAGTAGTGCACTTAACACATGGTGACCACTACACCCATGTATCTCCATCATTTCACATAAACCCAGTTCACCCATGGCTGCACCAAATGCTGAGAGAATAGGTTCAGTGTACATCTTCAACAAATCCAACCAACTCTGTGGAACTCTGGTAAGTTTGTCAGCTTGATTTTGTTTGTATTTACTCAGTCTTACATCCAAGATGAGACCATATTCTACAGTCAGTGCCCAAAGAGTCCCCAGTTGTTTCTGCACTAGCATCTCACATGCTACCTTTGTTTTCAGGTGTGCCTTTCCAGTCTAGGTGTCATTGATCCAATGGTGAGTACATGCAGAATCAGTGACCAGATGCAATACTTTCACCTCTACTGCAGGACCAGGCTTATGCCTTTTAACATTGCACTGAGCTTGGTGAGGTTGATATATTGAGCCAGCCTTTACAATGTCTCCATCCACTTCCAATGCCACACCATTAGCCAGAGAACTTGCATCTACCCACAGTTATTTCCTAGCCACTCACACACCAGCCTTCTCTTACAAGGTCTTATTCACATACCTCATCACTGTCTTGTGGATCATGCACTTTAGGGGGAAGATGCAGGTTTCGTCGTCCCACCATTTGGTTACTGCAGTGGTTCATCACTTCAAGAATGCCACTGCTGCCCTAAGCCAGCCATGTACTAGAAGGTGGCCTACAAGCTTTTGAAAAAGAGAACAAATGAATGAACAAACATATTACAATGCTTGGAGTCATCAGGATCTTACTCATTCCCATTGAAGAATACCACACTCCCCCCAAGCACTTTTGTATCATCATCATCAAGTGCAGATCAGTCCAAAGTTTGACATGCTTTCTGACTTGCACCACAGAAACTGCACTTTTGCCAACAAAGATATAAACTATGTATGCCAAAGTGGCTTCTTGGATTTCTTCATCCTGTGACAATAAAGGCTTAATGATTTCCTTTATTATAAGAGGTGCCAAAGCCTAATCACATAAAGCAGTATTTCCACATTTTCAGTAACACGGCCTGGAAAGACCACAGCAACTGGTGTACATGGACTTGTAGGTATGCTCTCCTAAGGTTCAGCATGGATACACTGTGTACCCCCATTGTCACTATTCCTTTTGTTTGTTCACTCAAACAGCTGCACTTGCTGTGAACATGTCTACATACTTGTTTAACTCATTTTATAGGCTGTACCTTTTTCTTGCACTCTTGTATCATGGCCATCAGTGAACTAAACACCTGGGAAATCTGAGCTCCTTCTCAGGATATAATATCAGCCAGCCAGCCAGCCAGCCAAGCATACTTCTAACCCTGGTTATATTTCTTATGGATGCACACAGGGATGGTTTTCTGTTGGAGAAATATACTGCACCTGAAGGAGTGATTCCCCAGTTCCTTGATTACATTCATTCCAATCAGGAGGTAAAAACCAAATGGTTTCTCTTTTGCAACCAGTACGTTGATATTGACAGGACTTCCACCTTGCAGCTGGAGAGTGACAACTCTGATCCAACAACAGATGCCGGTCTCCCTATTTATATTTGTTATACATACAGGCCCTTTCTTCTATGACTGGCATATGTCTCTACTGGCTAAAGACAGCAAACAACCAGTGCAATGATGGTTTTGCTATCAATCAGGACCATGACAACAGTTAGTGCCAGGCTCTCACTTATTCTAGAGAAGATACTGGCACTGACATTTCTCCTTTTCTCACATTTACCCAGACAGATTCAAGGCATATGGTAACAATAATAGCTCATAGTATTGCATGATCCTTGCCCTTGTCCTCTGCCAAGATGGCAGCTCAAACAATCTTTCACCATGTGGTTAATGCCATTGCATCTAAAGCACTTTCTGACATCACCTTCTATGATTTGCATTGACTGGGCCACCACTGCCACCACAGGATTCTCCATCTCATCATCTCTCATAATTGCTCTTGCTCAGGCAAGCAGCTGGCCAATTGACAGTGCATATATCCTAGACAAAACATAGTCCACTTTATATTGCCTGGCAACCCTTGTACAAATTCACAAGCCACTATACAGTCACTCATCCTGCCCAGCAAGAACACAAGTTTCCTCAATTCAGCCTAGTATACATCCATGGACTCACTATGATGCAGTGGCCACTCAATGAGTTGTTCATATGCTATGAACAAATTCTTGGCAAAGGCTGCAACTAAAGCAGTCTTTATCTGGTCAACATCCAATTTTGCTTTGTCATACAGCTGCTGGTAGACTGCAAATGCTCCACCCAAAGGGATTATTCACATAGCCTGCAAACAAATTCCAGCTTCTCTGTCCATTCAACCACCAAAGTACCAGACACCAATCCATCAAACTTGAGAACTCTGAGCATGTTTTGTTTAAGTAACATACTCAAATATTCTGCATTGATTTATTTTATATCAGATTAAAAAATCAAAAAGATACAATCATTTGACCTTCTTTATTTTTTCTTTATTAAAAAAAAAAGAAATTAAGAAAATTCACTAAGTCATATTGAGTAATAATAATAAATCTGCAAAATAACATAGTTGATTATTGAAATTTTCGATCCATGTAATTAATAGTCATCACCGAATTAATTGCTTGTAAACACGAAAACATATTTAATTATTTTTTGTACACAAATATTCAAATATATTTACAAATATATATAAAGGGATATAAACTTTGGCTGAGATGAATCTCAACCAAATTTTATCTTGTTAGAGGTTTATAAAAACAAAGGTGATGTCAAGTCCAAATGTAAATAAGATAGATAAAAACAATCTCATTGTGTTCAAAAAGTATCCAGGCATTTATCAATAATGAAAAATAGCCAACCTCAAGCAATGGTGCTTTAGTCCATTATTATCAGATTTTCACATTGGCATTTCACTTTTTTTTTCTCAGTATTCTTTACAATTTGGAAAACTGACTGCAAACTCATCTTTTGGGATGATAATCAATTTCATTGTCACTTTCTCCTTAATATTCCTACAGAATTTCAAGAGCTTTGGGAAAATTTAGAAACTTTAGGAAACCTGTAGACTGTAGTGAAGATGGCAAACCTGGGTGAGACAGTGTTTTGCAAAAAAATCTTGTATAAGTGTTGTCTCACTGCCAACTGAGTAAATTCATAGGAAATCCTATTTCAAATAAAACCAAAATTTAAGTTCAAAGGAAACATTTAAATTATTTAAATATTTTTTAGCTTTTTCTAGAAAGTCTGTGGAGGTGCCTACTAAGATGTATTTAAATGTTCATAATCATGTTCATATGATACCATAAGTTTTAAAAGTAAAAAATAACTGTCATGTCACATCTCAAACATCCAAAAACTTACAATTCAGAATCATTAATTCTTTTCCTTCTTCATAACTTAAATCAAAAGCTTGCAGTTTGAGTTCTTCCTAAATCATAAACTGTAGACAGTTTGTATAACTTCAGCATCTGAAGAATATGCTGAAGAAGAGGAGACAGAAGAGAATTAGCCCAGGCAAGATTTGGGCTAGAGACAGTGGAGAGTCAAGTTGGAGACTCAAGAAGGAGAGAATGTGACGTCAGAGATTGGAACAAAGCGTCTGCTAACATGTACTGTTGATATAAGTACCGCTACTTCTGCTACCACGAATATTACTACTACTGTTACTACTGCTAAGGAGGAATGCCACTATAAGCTTTAAGCCGTGCACAGAAATCTTATTTTCCCATCGCAAGAGTTGTATATTGTTCTGAGATGATTTAACAACACACTTTCTCTCTGTCCAGAATCCGGTGTATGCATTTTTACATCAATTACTTTTCTGTAACCTGTTTCTTTTCTATACTATTCTTATCTGCTATATAAAAGACATTAACAATTCAATCATTGAATAGTTGTTTGTCCGGCTTTCTGCAGATATTAATTTTTTTTTTTTTTTTGGCTGCATTCTAAATTTCTTAGTGCAGACTCTCTAGTCGACTGTGAATGGATGAACATCACTTCTGCTTTCTGGATCAAACCAAACACAACGTGGGCAGGGAGCAGGATTAAACCAGTGGACTGGTCAAATAATCTACGGATGCTCAGGGGACCTACAGCCACTCCCTTAAGTTCGGTCAGGACCGAGTAGACACCTCAACCCAGAGAGTAAGACATCGGAGGTTGAGGGGCTGGGGCAAAAGTGTTAGATTTTAAATATGGTGTGCTATAAAAGTGATTCATAGATTTGACAAATGAGGGCAGAAAAGAAATATAACAAATGAATAACATGACAAATTATATTTATATATATATATATATATATATATACACACACACACACACACATACATGAATAAAAACAAAAAGAAAATTTTTCTTAGCCAAAATATTTCATTTTCTGATGTTGCTTTATCAAAGAAAATATAAAGAAAGATTTTATTTTGCAACAAAATTTTTCTCTAAAGTCCAGCAGAAGACAAAGCACATCATCTAAGAATAGTTTTCCTTTTTGTCTTTTTGCAGATATGTTTTTAGTTATATCTGAATTTTCACACACACACACACACACACACACACACACACACACACACATATATATATATATATATATATATATATATAAAAGAGAGAATAATCCAAAAGATAGACCAAACTGGTATTATAAAATGACATAGACTTATAAAAACGAGATCTAGACAGAAGACAAACATGCCAAGTTTCCTAAGTAGGTCACATTCCGACAATAGCCACAAAAGCTTTTTTGGTTGATTCATACTTCATCCCTAGATTTTGCAAGCCTTTATACAACTTCGCATTACTTCTTTCTTTTTCATTCTTTAACCTCTTTAAAAATAAACTTTTTTTTATTTATTTATCTTCTTTTATATCTTTATTTCACTCTCTTAATTCATATTCTCTTTAAATATTGACTTTCTTCAATATTATGTCTTAAGTCCTTCAGCTTCTTTTATGTTGCTGTGATATTACAGTTTGAGGGATTTTATTCAGTAGTTTGGTTTGTTTGCTAAAAATTCCTCTTATATTTTAACATAATTTGATAAGAATTTATTTTTATTTCATGGTTTTATCATAGAAATAATCTAATTTATTTGCCTCCCTACAAATGCAAATTCAATATTAGATCAGGTTTAAATTTCCGAATATTCAGTAAAGATAAAAATTATATAGTTTCCTGGCCTCTGCCTTTCTGCATGCTGTAGACTTCAGGGAATAGCCTTGACCCAAGGTGAATCTGAAGAGGCCTACAGGCTTTTCTCTCTTGATGGAGGGTAGGGATAAGTTTTTTGCTAGAATTCGCTTAAGCAATTTAGTCACTTTTAAATTTTTACTTTTATCTTACAATTAATTTAAGTTTATTATTTAAGACACTAAAGTAAGTATAATGTTTATTTAATTTTCTTTGAACTTGCAATATTTTAATTTTATATTTATTATAAACAAAAGGCAAACATTCTTAGTGCAAATTGATGAAAAGTGTCATTAAGAATTTCATCACAATGTTAATTTAATATTTTTCTCTATAATATTGTTCTTCATAACAATTGATTATAAAATTAAATAGTTTTATCACTAAGTTATGTTTTTCTTTCTAACAGGTATTCATACATACAAGACAAAAATGTAACTTTTAGCACTGCAAAATTAATGAACAATGTTATTAATAATTTTATCACAGAAATTTAATGTCATAATTAAATTTAGTATATATTGTTTAATACTTTACAACTGTTCTGTAAAATATATTGTAAAAATGTAAAAGACAATAGATTTTTGCAGTACAATTGAATTATTTTAAACTGTTAGATTATTGCCTTTGATTAAAATTACAGGCAGCATAAGTTTTGAAATGCTCACTCTCTTTTTCCTTCAGTGACATATACACTTTTTTTCTCTCACAATACTCCTGGCATGTAAATACTTCAAAGACATCAACAGAAGATGATGTTGAAATATCGGTGACTTCAACAATGAAGTTTTTTTTTTTTTTACTTTCTTTCCTTTAAACATTTTTTAAATAAATTTATCACTTGCTGTTTGTTTTGTTTTTTACCTAGACTTGCTTCACACCATTCTTACCTAAAACTTGATAGACTCTTTCAGCAATAACAGTTAACAGCTGACCTACAGCAGTGAGTCATATTTGTCTGAGAGAAGACCCAGAAATGTGCTAGTATATATTCTAATGTTACAAAATCTATCTAAACTTAAATAACAATAAACACAGATGAAAAAGTAGAGAACTCTATAAAAAAAAAGCTAAAAAATAAAGCTTCACTATACATTAAGACTGAACTTTTGAAGATAGCATACTCACTCCCTGAATTCAAAATCAGTTTCTCATTTTTATGAAGGAAGTTGTTGTGGACACCCTGATGGGGGAGCAATATAATATAGGATATGGCCTATGCACCCAAGTAAACATGAGTCACAAAAGGCCTGCAAACATTTAAAAATAAATTATGTAAATCTGACAGATCAACAAGAGGACAACAAAAATGATAAACTTAATACAAAATTTTACGTAATATGTATGCAAAAGTAGTGTTTTGCTTAAAGAAACGTGAACAAACAAGGAATCAAGTAAATGGAGGAGGAATACTGACCAGAGAGAAGATCAAAGATAATATAACTGTGACTAAATGCTAAAAGTAGAATCCAAGTAAGTTAGGTTTGGCAAAAAAAAAAAACAAAGGGGAAGAAAGTTCAGGTTAAATGTCTGTTGCTGGCATTCAGTAGCTGCTGGTTAAGTCAAACGATGGACCTTCCATAGTATGTAACCCAAGTGTGTATGGAATAGGTTGCTTGAAGTCTGGATGATATGCAGGTGAGTTAGGCTGACAGGAATTTCTGGTGATGTGTTGAGTGAACCAAGTGTGTTAGGTTGAAAAGAAATGCCAGAAATGGATAAGTAAATGACCAGTAGTGCATTTGCAAATGAGCAGTTGAAGAAATAGCTGTACTGTCAGGTGAGTTAGGTTGAAATCAGAATGCCAAAAAATTGTTTCTCTGTGTGTAGCCAGAAGTAAAGAACTGTGGTGGCCATTAAATACACAAGTCTAGAAAAGCCTGTGGTAAGAGGCTGTTGCAGCCATTGTATAAGCAGGTCCATAAATACCAGAAGTAGAAGTGCTGGTTAGTGCAGGAATGAAAGCTGATGTGACTGGTGTATACCACAGGTCAGAAGTGATGGAAGTAAAGTAAGAACACTGGAAGACAAAGTAATAAAGGCCAGGAATGCCAGAAGAATAGGCAGGAAATTTTCCATGTCCAGCTGGCAGACAAAAATAAGTGGGCTGTAACTTAATACAGAACCTGTCCAAGCACCTTGGTCACAGGGTCCAGGAGCCTGTGCTCCACCTCTCTCCTCCTAGATTGGCAAAAAGGTCACAGGTTTATACAATAGGTGTGTAGTCACATCACCAAGCTTGATATGTATTTAGTATCTAAAAATTAAACACCGAGTTGCTATAATGTATTAAAAATGTTCAAGGGACAATGAATATGGAAAAGGAGTATCTTAAACATTGAGAAATACAATATATATGAGAGAGATAAGGGAAGGTAAGGTATTGTTTACCATCACATTAATCTTATAGGTCATTTCATGCCAAATTAGGTAGTCTTAAGTCAAGTAATCCTTTCTATTTTATTCTGTGTTTACAGATGATTTTTTGATGTCAATACTTTGTATTGGTAAACAAATATTTTGTGGATTTTTTTGTCTGTTTTATATTTACAAGAGTTTAAGAAGACATATTTCCCTAAACAAGTAAGCAAATTAATTTTCTTAATATTTTCTTATCAATCTATGAAAAAAAAAAATTGTAACTGGTCAATAGATAGTCAAACTGACTCAGGTCAAAAAAAATGTGAAATAACCTGAGATAGGTAAAAATCAAAGAAATGATGACAAACTATTTAGATTGTGTTAATAATAATCAATCAACAAAGAGAAATGTGGTTGATTATAAAATCTAAAAAACCTTGTTATGTCGCATAGAAGAAAGTGGGGTGATGCAATGAAGAAAAGGCAAAGGTCCTGAAATAATAACTCATCCACCAAGAGCATGAACAAGAGTAGCAAAGGCACTACAATAAAGAGACCAGAATATAAAGCACATCCCAAAGCAGTGAAGTATATCATGACTTAATACACTGTGGAAGTAAAAAGGTAGCCCTAAAGATTATTACATGTATGGAGGTATTTCATCATCCATTATGCTGAAAGCAGTAGTGAATATTTTATTAGTCTCTCACCCTTCCATGAAAGTTAACTTCTAATGACCCAATTTGGCTTGTGTTCTGATAAGAGGTAAAGTGATGGTATATGTCATCAAACTAAGAAATAGAACCAGTGTCGCAGTTATGATGTTGTTGTACTGGCTGTTGATGACTTTTTTTACCAACAAGATGAAAGCTTCTTCATCAATGGGATCCAAGCACTGATGGAAAAAGTGTGTGGACTGCAAAGGTGAATATGTTAAAAAATAAACCTCATTTGTTCAAATTCCATAAGAGTATCTTGGTCAACATATGAACTTTTTAGTTGACCCCCATACAATCCCTGGCAAAAAATTATGGAATTAGCTCACTTAGAGAATGTTCACTGAGTTTTTTTTATTCAGCAGTAAATAAACAGATAAGACACAAAATGTGTAATAGCTGAACATTCTGACTTCCTAAAGTATACCTCAAACAAACTAGATTAAATTATTTAAATTAAATTAATTAAAGTATTATTTTTTCCAAGCTATATAGAGGATATGTTATATGGAATAAATATATTGAGGATATTTTATATTACGGAATAAACCAATGCTGAGGAAATAATTATGGAATGACCAAATACCAGCAGAAGCATCAATATGCAAACCAGTCTTCAGGTAAAAGCAAATTCTTGAAGACAAGCATTTGGACATACCTAATTAAAAGAAAACCTGGCCCCAACAAAAGAACTGTAAACTGAAACAATGCAAAGGATTGTAAAACTCATTCAAGAAGGCAATCAACAGCAGAGTGTGGTGAAAGATATTGGTTGTTCCCATGTCAGCTGTGTCTAAAATTTGGTGCAGATATAAGAAATGGAATGATTAAAAAAGGAAAACATTCTGGTAAACCATGAAAGACATCAAAGGATCAGGACAGAAAACTCAAAGCAGTATGCTTTGAAAATAGAAAATGTACAACAGAATAAACTGGTCAAAACAGGAGTCAATATTTGTGATAGAACTGTAAGAAATTGGCTGAATGAAATGAGATTTACATAGAGAAAAGCCAAGTAAAAACCACCACTAACATACAAACAAAAAAAAAACAAGTTTAAAGTGGGCTAAAGAAAAACAATTGTGGCATGTGAATGATTGAATTAATATGATAATTACTGATGAATCAAGAATTTTCATTGACCAAGGTAATGATTCTGGAAATTTGGTCTGTTATTCAAAAGGAATATATAAAGATGGCTGCTCAAAGAAAACAAGTAAATTTCCCCAAGTCATTCATGATATGGGGCTGCATGTCACTTAAAGAACCAGGGGAGATTGCAATCATTACCTCAAAAGTCAATACACATGTGTACATTGAAATACTTGATAATTTTCTCATTCCATTGATAGAAAATTGGTTTGGCAACAATAAAATCATTTTTCATGACTTTAATCCCCTTTGCTCTGTGTCTAGATTCAGTATCATTAAAACTTTTCTTCAGGGAAGGTATATAAGATGGATGACTGGATATAGATCCAACTGAAAATTTATGGTGGAAATCTTTAAAAATTGGTTCTTAATAAAAAAAGATCTATTAACCACCATTCAGGAAAGTTGGGACCACTTTAATAAAGAATATTGCTTTAAATTATTGAAACCTATGTCTGAAATAATTAAGGCTGTCATAAAAGCTCAAGGAGGACCAATTCTAATTTCATGGTTGAAGAATTGCATAATTTTTTTCATTAATATTGGTTTATTCCATCATATTTACCTCTGCAGGTCTTGGAAAAATTATACAATTAATTTAAATAATTTAATCTAGTTTGTTTCAATGAGAGCTAAAAAGTTTTAAAACTGATAATCAGAAACTTGAATTTAAAGATAAAAATTTATATTTCATTTTAATTTTTTCCTAACTCCTTGTGCTTCACAGGATGCAGGAGGTATATCAACAAATATTATTTTTTTTAAACATATTGGTAATAAGTCACTTCCAAACAAAATACAATTCAAATCATTATCATTATTATTATTATTTCCTTTGATTTCTGATGTAAACACAATATTTCCAGGTCCCAACCAGAGACCTAAGAAATGGCTTCATGACATTTTCCACTGAACATTTAAAAAGAAAAAACCCTAAGATCACACACATTTTACATAGATAAAGCTCTTCATAATGATTGAACTGTACTTGTGAGTACAATTTTTTGTATTTCTTTAAGGTATGGGCTACCAGGCTACTTCAATGAGTCTATCGGAATCTTTTCCAATCAATCTGAGGGCTCCAACCACAACTTATAAAAATTATTGGTGTTCTTATGTACCACATTTTTAAGATCTCCACTTCAAGATCCTTGTATTTTGATAGTTTTTTGAAGATCTTCAAAGATACATTATAATCTGCAGGGACTGGCCTGTCAATAAGAAAGCAGATTCTGTTTTTGTGGTCTTTGATCACAATGTCTGGACAAATAGGTTTGTTTGTTCTGTCTGTATTCCCATAAAATTGTAACTTGATCTGGGTGATGTTTATTCCAGTTTCTTGCAGTTTCTTTCCTGTAAAAGGTGCAGATTTTCCAGTGCAGATATTGGCCCACTTTATCATGCCAATTTTTATATTCAGTTGGTGCTAATGGCATGCAAATTGATACAAGATGGTCATTTGTTTCTGGATATTTACCACAGAATATGCATTTGGGTTGACACAATTTTTCAGTATGTGTGCTTGGTAATTTCTAGTTAACAAGTATTGATCCTCTGAAACAAGAATAAAACCTTCAGTTTCAGCTTTTAACCCTGCACTACATAACCACTGATGTGCATGGAGTTTGTCTAGATTAGCTTGTTTGGTGCATGCAGAGTATTGACCATGAAGAAGCTTATCTTGCCGTCATTTCTGCATTTGGTACATTGCCTTTGCTTTCTTTTTTTAGGTTCTTTGCCACTGCAGTAGATGTATTATGGTTTATTTGCACTTCTTCACCCACTTGAAATTCCCTTTTGTATTCGTTGGCTTCTTTTATTACTGAACAAAGTTTCTTACTTTTTTCATATTTTTTGACACATATCATCATCCAGTCTTCTGTAGTTTCCAGGTATCTTTGAAGACCAATTGTTGTGGTTTTGTAAGACAGTTCCAGTTGAACTAATCCTTTGGCTGCTTCAGATCTGGAAACATACAGATGATCAACATCATTCTTAGGATGATACATGCCGTGACAAGTGAGAAGCTTAATCATTTTGATATCCATTCATTTAATGTCAGTTATAGTACAATTAAAAGTGTTGAAACTGTATTGTACCACGGGGACAGCCTAAATGTTTATGGCTGATCTTCTGTTTTGTGAATTCATCTCGGTATTTAACACCAGATGCAAACACCTATAGTATTCTTTACCTACTTTCTCCTTCATTTGGGTATGCTGTATTCCATCTCCTTTGCTGACTCCTAGGTATTTATAGATTTCTTTTTTTCCAGTTTCCTAACCTTTGTAAGTAAATCTGGAACTTTTGAGTGTGTTTCTGCAATTCTCCCTTTCCTGAATGTTACTTTTGTATATTTATCTAATTCGGAATCCATGTCAATCTCATCACTGAAACATTTTACAGTATTGAGGAAACCCTTCAACTCATTGCCATCTTTGGGAAAGAGTTTGATATCATCCATGTAGAATATGTGATTAAACACTTTCTTTTTTTTACTTTGTATCCATAGTTATTATTGTTTATTTCATGCTAAAGGGGGATTAAGGACAGACAGAACAGAAGGGGGACAACAGGGAGTCTCTTTGGAAAGATTCCTCGTTTGATATTCAAACAATTGGAAGTGGCAGTACCTTTGGTGTCATTTAGGTATAATGTGGTTTTCCACTGTTCCATGCTATAGTTAAGAAAATTTACTCTTACTGAGGAGACTTTGTACATTTCCAAAGCTTTAAGGATCCAAGAATATGGCAAACTATCAAAGGCTTTATGGTAATCTAACCAAGTTGTGCTGAGATTTCTAGCTTTTTTCCTTTTAGAAATCTCAGTACAACTAGGATCATTTTATTTATAAGTAGATGATCTTTGCAACCATATGAACCTCTTTAACACTCCTTCTGTTCCAGGGAAAAAATGTATAGTTTACCAGGACAGACGTGACCAATTTATGTTATGGACAGACATGTCATTGGCCTATAATTTTTTTGATCATTTGTTTCATTCATTTTTTGGTAGGAGATATGTAATACCTTCAGTGATCCATTATGGAATTTCACTGATATTAGTAATTAGCACTGATTAAGTTTGTGCAAGTGTTCTATGGATTGATGACAGATGATAGAGCCAAAAGTTGGATACCTTGTCATTTCCTGGGGATTTTGATTTTGGGAATTTTGTTACAGCTTGCCTAACATCATTCTTGGTTATATTGTTTCCATTCTTGCATAGGTTTTTCCTTCATTCTTTCTTGTTCTCATTTGGTCCACTTTTCATTGAGATTATTTTCCTTTGAGTTGTTTCACATATTCTCCCAAGATTTTTGCATTTCTTCAATACAATAGATGGTGGCTTTTTGACTTCTATAACTGCTTTTCCATTTTCCCTGTAAAACTTCTTGAGACAATGTATGGTTGTCAGTAAAGGGATCAACCCAATATGCAAATTACAAATTTGGGATATCAAAATCAAACAAACACAACAGTTTAGATATCTGGGAGTTTTTCTTATAGAGGATGGAAAGTGTAACACTGAAATCCAAAGGTGCATTGGGATAGCAAATGATGCCCTCCAAAAGCTAAGTAAAATATTAAGAAACATGAAAATTTCCTTAGAAACCGAGAAAAGAGTACTGAAATAGTAGTATTGTTTATCTTCATCTCTTTTTATTTTTATACTGTCTAAATTTCTTTGGTTTTGGTCTATGTGTTTATTCAAGATATTAGAATTATGTTTCTTAATGATTTTCTGTAAGTTTTCAGTACAGCTGTAACTTAATTTCAGGGTATTTTTATTGAAAATAATACTGAGTTACTATCTTTAAGAAAATGTTTAATGATAAATGCAAGGAATTTTTGTCCTAATTTATTCTTTACCATTTGGTTGTATGGGGGTGTATACCAAATTATTTTTCTGCTTCTGTTTTTCTATAAACAAAAATTATGTAACTGCAGAAATCCTTATATCTGTCCTCTAAAAAATAAATGTCACACGGAATCATTAGTATACCAATGCAATATCTCATCTACTGAGGATCCAGACAACGTAAAGGTCTATATTGGATGCACAAAGCATGAGTTCAAGAAAAGTTTCAATCAACATCTAAGTTCTTTTAGGATAAATAAATACCGAAATCAGACGTCCATATCAAAATATTTTTGACACTTAAAAGAAACCAATAAAACACCTTCTGTCTGTGTGTATGGTAAAGTCCCATAAAAATTTTACAGGTCCTATATCTGATCTTCATACCAGTTTCTTCCTTTCCCATAAAACTTACAGATTTTCCAGTGTAAATAGTGGCTCACTGTCATATTGAGTTTTATATTCATTGGGTGCATTTTAGGTTAGCACAATTTTTCAGTATGTGTGCTTGATAATTTCTAGTTAGCAAACATTGGTCTTGTGCAGCAAGAATAAAACCTTTTTAATCCTGCACTCTGTAAGCACTGATGGGTTTGTCTATATCAGCTTGTTTGGTACAGACAGAGAATTGACCATAAAGAAATGCTTGTATATATTCCTGACAAGTGACAATTCATTTCTTCCTGATTTTCAATGTTTTTTCATAGTGAAAACACTATCAATGTATTTTAATTTTTATTATTATTCCTGTTCTATCATTAATGCTTGCATTAATTCTTGATCACTGATACTCTGTCTTCCTGGTTTTCCATGCATTTCTATAAAAACCATTTCTAGTAAAACCATTAGCAATATATTTATATTATATATATAATCAGTAATGACTGCACTATTTTCTGACCACTGACAATCCTTTTCTATTTTATGCATTTCTATAGTAAAACAATTATATATAAAAGCCATATTCTTTCAGTAATGTCTGTCCATACTTTTATCATATAACCAAAATATGTATTAATCTAGTGAGTATAAAGCATTTTGCTGTTATTTATGAACAATGATACAAAATGCTTACTGTCTAATCACAGTGGATTCAATTCCACAAACAGCACTTCACCATTGTACTAAAGACATATGCTCAAAGCATTCTCTGATGAATGGGGCATGCTCCTAGGTAAAGGTTAGTGATCAAGACAGTTTCTGACTTAACCTACACATACTGAAAATTAAAGCATTCTATATATGTGTATTTATATATTTAGTAATATCTTATTTGTTGGTAAGTTAGTAGGTCATTTGATAAGTAAGAAAAAGTAATCAAAGGAAAGGAGAGTTTTGTTCATTTATGACTCAACTATTCAAGTCTGTATATGGAAAACCTACTAGAATCATAACAGTATTAGTAATAATGTTACCATAATTACCAAAAATGTACTTGATGAAGCAAATGTCAAGAAGGAGGAAAAGCATTCCCTCACCTCCAAACACATACACCAACAATATACTTTCTTCACTTTTAAGGAAATGTTTCACCAAACTTAGAGAATCAGTTTCCTGGCTTGAAAGCTTTTCTATTATTCTTTACCTCCTCCTATTACCCAACTTCTTTCTTTCATTTTACTTTCTTATTTTTTTAAATTTTTTACTTATTTTTTCTTTCTTTCAATTACCACCAAATTGCTTCCTTCATATAATATGCATGTCTTACTTTTTCCTTCAGCTTTGCTGAAAATGTTTATCATTTGGTCATTTTTTTTTTCATCATTTTTCTCAATTCTAACTTTGTACTCTCTTTCGCCTTTTTTCTTTTTATTTAGTTTTTCATTCATTTATTTGCCTCTTATTTCTTCTTCATTTTCTTTTTTCTTACATTTTCTTTTTATTTCTCTTTTAACTGAAGTCAATTCTCTTTTCCTTTTTCCTTATTAATTATTTCTCTTCACTCATCATTTTTCTTTCTTTTCTCTTTGTCACTTCTCTGTTTCTTCACTATCACATTCTTCAATCTATCATTCTTTCTTTTTTCACATATTCACTAAAAAGGATGTCAGATATATTTTGAAGTTCAAGGTCTTTTGCTTTATGAAAAAGAACTTGTTAACAGTGGACCTCTTGATACTTTTTGCCTGAAAAGAAAATATATTGTGTTTAATAGGATATCAAAGGAAACACTTTTAATTCTACTAAATCTTATGAATCATCATTATCAATGACACAAAACTACCATCATCTGTTGTCACTACTGCTGCTTTCTGATTGCTAGCAACATTTTCAACAGACATCATAATATCAGTTACTAGAGTATCTCAACAGTCTTAATATCTCCTCTCTCTCTCTCTCTTTCTCTCTCTCTCTCTTATATTTAGGCAGCAAGAATTCATTTTAAAAGTTTTATAAAATTCAAACAACCAAGTCTGTCTGCTTTTAATTTTTTTTATTGTATTTTTTCCAGTTTTCAAATAAGTTGTTGTACATCCAGATGAAAATTATGGCTAAACTATCCAGAGTTTATGTTCTTGTTTGAGTACTTTTGAATGTCCTGATCATTATCAAGAACTAAATGTTTTCAGTATCATAGATCAAAGTTTTTTTAGCCACAGCATGGCATATTTGCAAATGTTACATTTCAAATTTAAATATACATATCATCTAAGTGATGTTATGCAAAGAATCATTTCATTTAGCTTAACAGCACTAAAAACGAATATATTAAATATTTTATTATATTATTTTACACATATTTTAAAATATTGTCTCCTGTGATGAAAAGAAATCTTATTTAATGTGAATTGTTTATTCTGTATAATAATAGCTTTAATGCTTTTAATAAACAAAGATAGATAAAATTAGAAAGATAATATATAATGAATTCAGAAAACTAAACTTAAAACTACAGTCAATACTAAATTAAAAAGGGTAAACTTCCTCAACGTAACTCTAAACTTCCTGAACAACATATACCTACCTTACAGAAAACCTAACACTAACCCCTTGTATGTACACCCTAAGTCAAACCACCTTCCATCTACAATTAAGCATATAACCACATCAATAGAGAAAAGAATCAGCATGAACTCCGCTAATGAAGAAATATTCCAACAACACAGTAATTTTTATAACACAGCTCTAAAAAATAGCAGATTCAAAAACACTAACATCAATTATAGAAACAATAGTACTAACCAGAAGAAAAACAGGAAAAGAAAAATCATTTGGTATACCCCTCCATTCAACCAAAGGTTTACCTTTTCAATTTAGTATTGACTGTAGTTTTTAAGTTTAGTTTTCTGAATTCACTATATATTATCTTTCTAATTTTATCTATTTTACAATTTTTAGAACTCCTCACTACCATGGACCTGTCATCCATGTATAGCACGATGTCCTTAATGTCTAATTCATGGTTAGGTTGTATAGTATAAATAGACCGACAAGGTCAGAAGACTCTGCAGAGTCTAAAGATCCCATGGTGATGTCAAAATGATTTCATAGTCTATTAAAAGGTTTAAAAGCTTAACCCAATCATAAGATAAAAAACCCTTTTCAAAGTCATCAAAAGAACAAATTGTAGTTCAATACAACTCATTTATATACAAACAACCCTTTTAAAAAAAAAAAAAATCTTTAGACATTTAACAGTGTAAAAATAATGCCAATAACTCTCTGTCGCTGAAACAGACTAGACAATATGCGTCTACTGAATGTTGTCATTCGCTTTAAAATAGACACCCCGGCCCTACCTGGACTTGACCTCTCTCCGTTAGTAACTAATATGTTGATACAATATGTTAACCCTTACACCCCTTATTGAAATAATTGCTTCAGCCGTTTCCATAGTAATTAATTTTACAAATGAATATGCTTATAAAGTTGCGTAAATTTCAAGATTAGCTATTCCAAAAATTTTGCTTGAGGATGAAACAGAGCTTGATACTTTAATTCAATTTAATTTTAATAATTATATTGAAGTTTTTGGCTCTTGTTTTTGAAACATGAGAACTCTTATGTAGCAAAGGAATTATATTTTTAAAAAATAATTATAATTTAGGTTCTACTAAACAAAAATACTAAAAAACTTTGGATTATTTACCTAACATGTTCTTTCCTATTTTTCTATATATTTGCATACACACACACACATATACATATATATACACATATATAAAATATATTTTCTGTTTATACATTATTTTTATAGATACAAATATTTAAGTAAATTCTCTGTTTATAATAAACAGTATTAACTAGATTTACTAGCCTGAATGTCTGAGAAATATTATAGAAAATATGTGTCCTCTGACAGGAATCAAACGTGTATCCTACACAATTTAATACTATTTATTATAAACAGAGCATTTACTTAAATATTTGTATCTATAAAAATAACATATAAACAGAAAATATATTAAAATAATTGTCAGACTTAGTTCATTTCATAATATAGATATTCCAGACAGATTTTCAAATTTACACTTAAAATCTTTTTTCAAATGTATTCTCAATTGCCAAGTTCATGTAATGATTTTGTCTGCAGTCCTGATGTCAATTTAGGTCATCACGGATGTTAATACAACTGAAACAACACACTGTTTTCTCCCCCCCCCCTTCCTACATGATTTCTTCTGCTCAGTGTTAAAAGTTAGAAATACACTCTGTCATATTTATATTTCTTTACTCCTTAAAATTACTTGGCATAGCAAACTAAATTAGTCAAATATCTCTCATATTTTTCCATTTTCTGTGAGATGATAGGTAAAGTTTACTTTTAAACTATTTACCTTGTTTTATTGGTAATTCTGCTTTATGGATTAATATTTTAATATTTATCGATTATCCTCAAATAAGCACAGTGTACTTATTTAACAGCGGGGCTTATTACTTATTTTTAAACTCATGAAAATATCTTACTGTGATTATACTACAGTTGATTTAGAGATCTGCTTATAGTGTAGCAGTTATTGTATGGAAAGTGGAATTGGAATGCTGAGTTCAAATTCTGATGAGGTTTATTGCATTCACTTTCACACTATAAACTTGGGAAAGATACAAATTCATTTCTCCACCCACTCCAACATCTATGGATCAAATAGCAGGGAATACTGGACTCTCTTGCATGGCTGGCATCCATTCTAAAAGGAAAATAATTGTGTATAGGACAGGTAGCCCCATCTTATAAAATCTATCTGCTACAAAAACTGCAGCAGCACCTAGAATAGTGAAACTGTGGCAATATTCTCCACAGGGGAGAATAAGTGCACCATGGAGAGTGAGGGTTAAAGAGATGTTGATTGCTATAACATCTATAATGATAGTAACATCTGAATAAAATATGAGACAAACTTTTTCATAGGTAAAATAATTGTTTATTTACTTCTGAATTCTGTTAGATTAAATTTGGCCAAATGTGATTTCAGGTCTCTTTCTTTGAACATTCAATCTTCTTGCAAAGGTGTGAGGGATTCAGCTTCTCCTCTTGTACATCGAGCATTTATATAAATCCTTGTTATCAAGTTGTCTTGTGTGTGTATATCCTAAGTACAGCTGGGTTCACTTCTTTCATTATATTAACATCCATTGAGGCTGATTCTGCACTTCGTTGCAACTAGCCAGTACTAGCAAGAAAATCAACATTTAAGTCATTCTCAAATAGAAATTCTTTTGTCATCTCTTTATACAATATCTTAGACATTTTCATTATCATTTTATGTGATCAAATTTACATTTAATTTAACTACTATCAGATAAATAGTATATTAATTGGCACGTTAATGCAGTAGATGTGTAACCAATGTTTGTATTCAAATTATTAAAGAAACATTCTCCAAGTGGGCAAGTGAATTCATACACAACATTGGTTTGTTGAACCTTTGATTTGTTGTATCATTCTTGGTGATCATATTGGAGATTTTTAGTTTTTTATAAGTCATAAATTTAATTTGTTTGTTTTTGTTGTTAAATGATAACCCCTTAAAAAAAGCAGTTATTTTTGGCCCCAGTGATTATTGATCAGTTGTAATTTCACCAATTGTAATGAAGTGCTTTGAAAGATTTGTCCAGTGACATATTAAAGCAAGCCTAAATTGACAGAAGATGCCATTGCCACTACTCACCATATTGTATTGACTCATCTAGAGAATCAGGAGAGTTACATGAGAATACTTTTTGTGTTCAGCTCTGTTTTTGACATGATCATCCTGAGCAGACTGGTCCCAAAGCCCACATGTCTAAGATTATCTCAGTCCATCTGTTGCTGGATCAAAGACTGACAAATCATTGACAAACTGTCAGAATAGGCCTGCACTCTTGTGCCCCATCTACAATTATGATTGCATCCATATCCATACCACCAACAAAATCATTAAGTTTGTGGTCAACACTAATGTGGTTGAATTCATTTTAAAGTGAAAATGATGAGGTGGACTACAAAGACGCAACGCTAAGTTTTTCAAAATTTTTTTAGTGAGAATTTTATTTAAATATTTCTTGTGATGTGTTAAATCCACGTATTCTATTTTTACAAGTGTATTCAGTTTTTATGTCATGAACTAAGTATATAGTTCAATAATATAGTGTAATGTCATAGTAGTAATATTGTAGTACTGCGAATCGATAGTTTTTAATAAACATAAAACATTAGGCAGCATATGATTTACATACAAAGAATAATCACACATAGAATTAATCAGAAGTATCAATGCGATTATTGGCGACATCCATCGCATTACATCATTACAACCGTCAATAATAGCAGATATTCAAAAAACATCTTTCGGTCGACATACAGGTATATCGTCTCAAGTTTTTGATTTTATAAGGAAAAAAAACACATGCCTGATGATGGATGGAAGACTGTCCGTAAGTACTAGCATTTTAACATCAAATAAAATGAAAAACTACAGACAACAAGTTTTTCTTCAAGGATCAAAAACTCGCACTATGGATGAACAGGATTTTAATGCATATATTATGTTTTCTAGCGATGGATGTCGCTAATAATCGCATTGATACTTCTGATTAATTCTATGTGTGATTATTCTTTTTATGTAAATCATATGCTGCCTAATGTTTTATGTTTATATATATATATATATATATATATATATATACACAAATACACACAAACATACATATTTACATACATACACATATAAAAACACACGTATATAAAAACACATACAAACGCAAACATAAACACACACATATATATATATATGCATGCACATATATACATACATATATATATATATTTATAAAAACACACACACATAAATACACATATATAAGCCAGCACATATTCTAACAATATTATCTTAGTGATGATAAAGGACAGTAAAGTCCATACAACATTAAAATGCAACGAGACACAATTGTTGATTATTAAGTCTATAAGCAATTATAAAACCATTATCAAACAAAACTAGATTTTAGTTAGTATTAATGATACATTCCAAGACACTAAGATATACATATATATATACGAAGACATACACACATACACCCACACATATATATAAACATGTATAAATACCCATATATACACATCAACATATACACATATATAAGCATGCACACACATACACACACACATATATATATAAAAATATATATGCATATAAAAATATATATGCATGTAAAAATATATACGCATATAAAAATATATACACACGTACATGCAAATGCATACCTAAGTTTACACATCCACACATACACAAGCGCACAAACAAGAACACATATAACAGGTATCAACACACACATATACATATATATATATATACATATATACACACATATAACTATAAGTACAGATATATTTGTATATACACATATGCATACACACATTCAACTATATATATATATACCCCCACATACATACATACATAAGTACACGCAAATAGAAATATATACATACACATAAACCTATATGCATATATATAAATTCCCCTCTTCTCCTTTTTTCTCCTATCCTTCTTTCTTTTTATATAAAAAACCTACACACACACACACACACATATATATATATCAGTAAAACACACACGCACACACGTGCAGACATGAACAACACAATACAACTGCACCAACACATACTCACATCGACAGGAGGACCATCAGGTAATAAAAGTATTAACCTACTAAACTTACAGTAACATACCTTTATCATTAAAAAATATATTTATCTATAGTAAGTTAAATTTATAGCTGTGTTTACAATTAACAGTTAGTTCATTTCTTTGATTTAAGAGATGGGTCTTATTTTTAAATCTAATTATTTCCAATTTTTCGTTAAGACATAGATAGCAAGGGGCATGTACAGATTTACATGTTTGGGTTCCCTTGATTAATTTCCATTTAACAGCGGGTATTTTATTCTTCTCTTTTAGACTCCAAAAATACTTGGATAATGAAGTCTTACACTTATAATTACTACTATTGAAAGATTGCATATGTCCCTGCCAACATTCATTGAATGAATTCATAGTGCTACCAATGTAAAAAAAATTTATATTTGGGTTTTCTAGTGTAGAGTTTGTACTAAGGTAAAGTAGAGAACTAGTCAAACTTTTATTCTGTAATGGACAATTATTTGGATTCCTACAATTGCACAAGTTGTTATTTGTGTCATTGTACTTAGTAGTACTACTTGCAACCTGTTGAGTAGTCAAGTTTTTTGAGTTCCTATATACTTGTTAAAGACTCTGTTGTTATGTTTCTTAATTATTTTCTGTAGGTTATCTGCACAACTATAGCTTAATTTAAAGGTATTAGGATTAAATATTTTACTAAATTGGTTAGTTTCGGGGTCAGGTAAATGTTTCTTGATGAGGTTTAGAAATTTACTTCCTAGTTTAGTTTTCACCATTATATTGAAAGGGGGAGTAAACCAAATGATCTTTCTAGATCTTCTTTTCTTATGGACATAATTAACAGGGTTTCTATATTAAATAGTGGTACCCTTGTATTCACTATTTCTAAGGGCAGAATTGTAAAAATCACAATGTTTATTAAAAACTTCTTTGTTAGAAGAGTTAGTATTAATCCTAAATCCAATGGAGGAGGGTATTTCCTTGATAACCGAAGTGGGGTGGTTGGAATTGGGATGCACGTATACTGGGTTGGAATTAACCTTCACATAAGGTTGTAAAGTGTTGCTAGTAAGGTCTAGGGTGATGTCCAGAAAATCTACTTGTTTAATGTTAGTTGTAACTATAGTCCTAAGACCTAAATCCTTAAATACCATCCCCTTGCGAGGGATGTTTGATTGATTTGAACCTTTTAAAACCTTTATTCTACATTCAATACCATCACTTGATAAAACACCAGAAGTGTTGAAACATAATGGCTATTTTTGTAGTGATTTTATAACATGTTTATGTTATAATTTCCGAATAAATAATTATATATATATATATATATATATATATATATATTTCTGTATTAAGGCAGCAATCCTTCTATCATGCACTTTTCATTGAATACGACAGACAAGGTTTTTAGCTATTTGCTCAATAAGACTGGAAGAAGCTTCTAGATGGCTTTGGTTGAAAAAGATCATGTGATTGGCAATCAGTATGGAAATGAAAGTAAGTTTGCGGTTGATATATATAAAATATATATATATATATATATATATATATATATATATATATATATATATATATATATATATATATATATATATATATATGCACATTTCATAGAACAGGAAATTATAAACAACATGAAAGTAGAATTAAAAACATTATAAAAAAATGTACAACACCAGTTGACAATAGCAAAAAAATTAGATTAATTATCTATTACAAAAAATTTAAAACCTCTAACCTTATAGTTAAAAATAATAATTCATCTCCTAGAACAAAATTAAATAGGGCAAATATTATTTACGAATTTAAATGTCCTTTAAAGAATTGTATTCCTGATCAATCAAAATTCATAAATAATTATATAGGCCACACTACAACATGTTTAACATGAAGACTCACTCTACACCTTTCTGACCATAGCTCAATTAGATCTCATTTAAATATTCTTGGAGACCTACTGGACACTATTCGTAACATACTCATTAACAACACAATAGCATCATCTACATGCAAAAAATGGCTAAAAATAATGGAAGCCTTACTAATAAAAACAAAAGACCTAACACTCAATAATATCAACTATGAACATGGACACAATATCTTGGCCATGTTTTGAAAATGAAAACATTATACAAAAACATATGTGCAACAAACTATTTCTTATTTAACAGTTAAAGTATGTGAACCTTTCAAATGGCTAAATAGCTGAAAGCGCTCGGAAAAATGAAAACAGTTTTTATATAATTTATCATCTGAAAAGGAAAAAATTATTAGATCACATGAGAAATTGTATAAAAAACTAAATCAAAGCACCTTGTCTGTCCTATTCAATGAAATGTAATGAAATATATATATATATATATATATATATATATATATATATATATATATATATATATAATGTCCTGGGTATGACGATAAACTACATCCGGCAAAAAGTCTTCTCATCGGGAGATTGGAGGATTTGAGGGCGTGGAACCACCTTTTAATTGCTGTTGTTCCTACGTCCGCCCTGGCCCGGGGTGGTAACACCTGTTAGGGTCCCAACTATGGGCAAATAGTGCCTACCAGGGATGACCAAACTCTTTAGTGTTATGGAATACGATTGGTTTAGGAGATGGAAAACTCTTACGCGAAAAGTCTATTGTCTGCTTCGTCTGTGGCGTTTATTTGCACCGACTGAGTGTATCAACAGTTCCGAAAAGTGTGGATGGTTCTGCACAAGCCTTCACCACTTTAATCAAATCACTTGTGTGGGTTTTCTGGCGGTTTACCTTGATTCGTTCTTATGCACACAGTTCACTTGCAAGGTCCGCTGGCGGGAGAGTGAAGGCGACGGGGTCAGGTAAAGGATATTACTGGAAGGCTCTAGCTGGAGCTCTACACAGTGACAGACCGATAAGTGATGGCCGTTCTTTCACAAACCCATGAGCAATTGTGATGTCAGTGTCCTCCATCGGTGACAAAGCAGACCTATTTAGGATCTGCACTGCTTTCTCTATTATGGGGAGGGGGTGATAAAAGGAGCCCTAAACATTGCTTGCTCACACAGAGACTTGGCGGCCCACTGCAGCTGTCTGGTTATCCAATAAAAGCAGTCGAAACAGCAAGAAAGATCAGAATAAGTATAAGAAGAATTTCCATTTTGGTTCCTGGAATGTTCACATTCTCCAGGACAATGATTCTGCAGCAGAGCGTAAAACAGCTCTTGTGTCTCTCGAGTTGAAGAAATATAACATCAACATAGCGGCCATTAGTGAAACACGTCTGGCTGGTAATTCTCAGCTCAGGGAATAAAAAAGTGGACGATGGTTAGCTCTTACGCGCCAACCTTATGTAGTTCAGATGAAGAAAGATAATTTTTACAATCTCTTTCGGGATGTCATCTCCAAAGTCAAACACAAGGATAAATTAATCCTTACAGGTGATTTCAATCCTCGTGTTGGCAATGATTATCATTCTTGGAAGGGCGTTTTAGGTCAGCATGGTATTGGTCATGTGAATTCTAATGGATTACGCCTTCTCACTATCTGCAAGGAATTTGACCTTAGTATCACTAATATCTTCTACCAACAACCCAGCTGTCGTAAGACCACGTGAATGCATCCTCGTTCGAAAGACTAGCATCTGATCGACTACGTCACCATCAAAAGACGGGACATAAAAGATTTTAAGATAACGCATTCATTCCACACAACATGCTATCTGTCAGATCACGCTCTACTTCGGAGTAAAGCTACACTGCATCTGCATCACAAAATCTACAGTGCCCAAGCGCATTAACATACTGCCTCTTAAATCGACTGAAACTAAAATTGAACTCTCTGACAAACTTGATGCTGCACTTGATTCTGTAAACATTACCAATGATATCGAATCATCTTGGAAGGCTCTGCGTGATGCAACATATTCTACATCCTTGGAGGTTCTCGGCCTGCCATATCGTAAACATCAAGACTGGTTTGATGACAATAATACAGAAGTTCAGCAGCAGATCAATTCCACTCTTCTCATAAAGCATGTATTGGGGACAAGAACTCGTCCGATAAGAAGATCGCTTACAAGAAGTGCAAAAGTCAGGTTCAACGAGCTCTCAGAGCCATGAAAGATCGTTGGTGGTCTGAAGAGGCCACTGAACTCCAGGAAGCTTCAGATAGAAAGGATCTAAAGGCTTTCTATGCTGGCCTCAAGAGCATTTTCGGTCCTCAGAAAAGTGGTGTTGCTCCAATCTCCACAGCAGATGGTGAAATTCTCTTGACGGGTAAGTCAGACATTTGAGATCGCTGGAAAGAGCATTTCGAAATTGTGTTAAACACCACTTCGGTTACTGATGAGGAAACCATCACATCAATTGAGCAAAATCCTGAAATTCCGGAGTTGTCTTTTGAACCTACCTATTAAGAGGTAATTGACTCCATCAAGCAAATCTCATCTAGAAAATCACCTACTCCTAAAGATCTTATTCCACCCGAAGTGTATAAGCATGGTGGCCAAAAGTTGATAAAAAGTTACATCTCCCTTTCATGGAGATATGGAAGGCAGGCTGTGCCCCACAGGATTATAAAGACGCCTCTATCAAACACCTCTACAAAAACAAGGGTTCCAGGTGTGTCTGTGATAATCATTGGGGGATATCACTACTTTCAATTGCAGGAAAAATCCTAGCTAGACTGATTCTAAACAGAATAGAAACACCTTGTTGACGACATCTGTCCTGAATTGCAATGTGGTTTTCGGTCGGGTCATGTTAATACATGATATTTTCTCTTCGTCAAGTTGCAGAGAAGGTTCTCGAGAAAAACTAGGAGTTGTACATGGTGTTTGTGGACTTGACGAAGGCCTTTGACACTGTCAATCGAGAGCTCTTTGGCAAATCTTGAGGAAACTTGACATCCCTGAAAATATGCTAAAGGTCATCATCTCCTTTCATGAAGGAATGAAAGCTAATATCGTGTCTGATGGTATGATGTCAGAATCCTTTGATTTCACAAATGGCACCAAGAAAGGTTGTGTCATAACCCCGGTCCTTTTTGCCCTTTTCTTCTCGGTGATGCTGAAATATGCATTTGCAGACACAGAGAGTGGCGTCAAGTTTCAGTTTCGAACAACTGGTGGTCTCTTCAATCATCAGCGCTTCAAACCCAAGACCCACCTTCGTACGCAAATTATTCGTGATTGTTGTTTGCTAATGATGCTGCTCTTGTAGCGATATCATTTGAGGAGGCCCAACATCTAATAAATCGTTTCTCTGCTGCATATAAAGCCTTTGGTCTTGTTGACTCCGTTGTACTTACCCGTGTGACCCCTTTTATGGCAACAGTTGAGTGTGGCCGGTGAAGTAAAACCTTGTCGCCTACTTGTATTGGGTCCTTGTATGTGAGGCGATTTAAGTTAGTCTCAAGTTTGTGGTCAGATTCATCGTTGGCCAGGGTGACGTGGTGGTGAACCTGCTTTAGCAGGGCATTAATTTGCATTCCATATGCTCCAGGATCGTCGCTTGCAATTTCTTTTCTGTGTAGTATAGGTAGGCCGATGTTGGGGTGACGGCCAGTAATGGCATAGTTCGGGGAGACACCGGTGGCGCTGTTGGTCGTGGCATTCATGGACGAAACGACATATTCTAGAACGTCTGTCCATTCACAGTTCCTGTCTTCGCATAACATATAAAGTGCGTTCTTCATCGTGCGATATTTCCTGAGCTTTGCGGGCGCCAAGGACAGTGAAGTTCTTGCGTGATTGACATCTGGTTACAGAATTGTCGATAGACTTCACCAGTGAAGTGTGTGCCTCGATCAGAGGATACTATGCGTGGAATCTCTCTGTGTCGAAGGAAGAACTGGTTCAATTCGCGGGCGGCATCGATAGCACGGTCTCTCGCGCATGGTACGGCTGTAAAGTATCGGCTGAAGCTATCCAAGATGGTTAGGATGTAGCGTTTTCCCTTTGAGTTGGGCATTGTGACAAAGTCTATAAAGACGAGATCGAATGGTCTCTTTCCTCGTTTGCAGTGGCCAATGGGCCAGTGGGTACGCCCACCGTAGTTTCCCTTGCACTTAGCACACGTGTCGCAAGAATCGACATAGGCCTTGATGTCGCGGTTTTTGAATTCCCACCAGTAGCTGGAAAGGAGTTCTTGCATACGGGTAACACCTGAGTGGTTGTTGCCCTCGTGTGCCTGGTAGAGGTATCTTTGTCGTAGTTTGTATGGTACAACCAATCTCGGAGAGTGTTTACTGTCTTTTATCATCATCAAAACAGAGGTGCCTGGTTCTAGAAAAAATTGGTGCAAATGTTTTTTGAAAAGCGTAGCTCGGTGGTCGTCAGGATCGATATGAGGTTCGCTTGGAGTGGGTGACTGGAGGGCGCTGATGATCTTTGCCGGGCGTCGTCCTTCTGCTGTTCATTTGCGATGCCGAGGTGGTTGCAGATTCTCTCAGTGGAGATGGTGGTGGTAGAGTGATAGGCGAAGAATGCGTTGGTGTACGCGCTTGTAGGTGCAGGCGTTTTGTGGTGTGAGCTGTAAACGGTTAAACTCGCCGAGGCACCAAGATGGGATGTATACGCGGAGGTCTGAACCACTTACCTCGAATGTCCTGCCTGCCGGTGTAGGGTCGTTCGGGGCTTTCGTTTTCTTATGTCCGCAACCTCTGCTGGAGCATGTCAGCCCATACATTTGATTCGCCTTCGACATATTCTAAGACGAATTTATAACATGAAATTTCTTCTTGCCATCGTCGTATTTTGGCATTATTGAACTCTCGTTGGTCCAGATATGTCAGCGATCTGTGGTCGGTGAAGATGACGAAGGGCGGTTGCGAAGGAAATAATCAAATTTCAATATTGCCCACTTTATTGCATATGCCTCTTGTTCCGTCGTGGACCAGTTCTGTTCCGTGGAGTTGAATGTATGGGAAGCGATCGCTATGATATCTTTCTTCCCGTTGTCGGATTCTTGCATTAAGATTGCTCCACATGCGACGTCACTGGCGTCGGTGGTGAGTGTGAAAAGTTTGGAGAAATCCGGAAAAGAGATGACGGGTGGCGAAGAGAGACGGTCCTTGATTTTTTTAAGGCTCTGTCGGCATTTTGCGTCCAGATAAACGGTTTATTAATCTTGTTGAGTTCGTGTATGGGACCCATAAGTTTTGAAAACATATCTGACCTGATTTGTTCGTGAAGACGTGTCTCTAGGAATTGTCTGATCCACACTAAACGGCCGATAAGGCTTTGTAATTCCTTTGTTGATGTTGGAGGTTTCATTTCCCTGATGGCACGAACGTATTCCGCATCAGCCTTGAATCCTTCGCTGTTTACTATGCGGCCGAGGAATTTTGCCTCTGATGCGAGGACGGAACATTTATCTGGATTCAGCTTGAGTCCGAATTTTCGGAGGGCAGTAAAAAATTGTTCGAGGTAGAGTATGTACTCCCTAAATGTCCTAGCGTGGACCAGGTTGTCGTCGATATAGGAAGAAATGTTGTCACGGGATGTGACCGTGGCTAGGGCTTCTGCTATGCAACGGAAAAGATTTGTCCGGCAGATGTAAGGCCGAAGGCCAGGCGCGTGTATTGATAGCATTGGTCCTTCCATGTAAATGCTGTTTTGTATCGGTCTCGCTTGTCGATCTCAATTTGCCAGTAGCCGCTGCGTAGATCGAGGGTAGTGAAATATCTATTGCCTTTGCCGATTTTGTTGAACAAGTGGTCGATCCTTGGCATTGGGTAAGGGTCAAGATCGACTAAGACCTTGTTGAGAGTTCTTTTAAAGTTAGCAACGACACGAATCGATCCGTTTTTCTTGCGTACGGCAAATACAGGGCTATTGAAGCCTTTGGGGCCGCTGCAGTTTTCAATGATGCCTTCGTTGGCCATGCGCTTAATTTCGGTATTAACGTCTGCTTCCAAAGCCTGGGCGATCGGGTGTTGTTTCTGGTTGCGAGACTGGCCGTTGGTTGGTATGCGGATGGGTCGGATGAATGTGCCTTTGCTGCTGCTTTCGGTGCCGATAATGTCAGCGTAGCGAATGAGTAAATTTGCAGTGGCTTCTAGTTCGTCTCGGTTCGGGTGGTTTGGTAGCGATAGCCCCATTTTATGCTTTAGCCAGGTTAGCTTTTGATCCAGTGTCTGGATGTTGGGCTGTAGTTCCATAGTAGGCTGGTTTTGGATGACGTCAGCTTGGGCGCCATATGCTGGATCGTTGGTTGACGATGACGGTGATATGATTGCGGCTGTGTGTGTGTTGTGTATCCTGAGGAAAGTGCGCTTCTGAATTCTATAGTCGCATTTTGGTTGTCGATTAGATAGGAATCGAGCGTGTTGTGACATAGGATATTTTGGCTGATCAGGATTGGTGTGATTTGGGTAGTTACCAGCACGTTAACCTTTTTGAATGTGGGTGAGTCTCGACTGCCGATGGTGATGTCGCAAGTCAGTTCGCCAAGGGTGGTGGTGCTGACGTTGATTCCTTTTACTACGACGTCGGAGCGGGTCATGTGTTTCTTGGCTTCTCTGGGTAACTGAGATAATGGTACGATGCAGGTGGAGCATCCAGAGTCTAGCATTGCTACGCCAGAGAAGGTGATGTCCCTGAAGTTGAAGGTGGACTGGACGAGCGGTGAATGGTGAGCGAGTCCTTGAAAGTTGAAGGTGTGATGTCTGACGTAGGGGCACGGCACATCTCGTCCTGCCCGAAGCGAAAATCCTGTTCCACATCATTTATGGCTTGTATATTCGTTGCGGCGATATGTGCCTGTGCCCGAGTGCGAGGTGGGTGTCGATATAGGCAGTTGGGTCCGTGGAGGCAGGGGCGACCTCTGAGGTAGTTCTTGCACACGCTAATTCGTGGTGTGTGCTGATGTTTTCTGCGTGTCGGATGGTGGCCATGTTCGGGAGGGTTGGTGAGGCCCGTCTGCTGTGGGTTTGGTTGCCTGCTGGGTCGGAGTGGCGCGTTTCTTTGGTTTGACCGCTGTGGTTTCTGTGTGAAATACACAGTGTCGTGCGAAGTCGTGTCGTTGGATTTTATACCGCGATCAATGTATATTTCAGCTTTGGAGGCTATGCCAATGGTTGAATAGTGGTTGTCCATTGTCTTGACAAGATGTGGGTAAAGATTTGAGTTCCAAATTTTCACCTTTTCGCTCATTAGCATAGCGCCGATGATGGAAATAAGTCCATCGACTGTTAAGTCTGTATTTTTGTCTTTTTTGTATTTGTTTTTTATGTGGACGGCTGCCTCTCTAAGGGTGTTTTCGAGTCGACCCGCGAAGTCTGTTAAGTTTTCGCCGTCTCGCCGTTCCAGATCCCAGGCTTGACTGAGGTGTTAGAAGTTAGTCATCTGGCTTCCGTGGGCTGCTAATAAGTATTCCTTCAGTTGTTCGAAGGTGGATATGTCTTTTTTTTTAATTAACCATCTGCTGAAAGATACTTTGGTCCAGTAAATCTTTTAGCAGACTTGACGAATTCACATTCCAGGCTGGGATAGGTGCTGAGTTCTGGCGTGACGTGGATTGTGTATGCTTTCTTTAGAGCCGTGATGAACCGGTTCACGTCGTGTCCAGGGTGAAAAGTTCTCTCTAGCTTCAATATGTCGCGTATAGTTTGTTGGCGCATCATTAAGCTGTAATCGCCGTTTGTTTGAGCGGTGGGAGGTGTTAAAGTAGTTGATTTTAGGGCAGTCAGCATGTCGTTCATGTCGGCTTGAATTTCTTGTATCGTGGCTTCGGAAGGCTGTGTTGGTCCCGTTTTCAAGTTGAATAGTAGTGTCTTCTGTTCCTTGATGAGAGTAAATAGTTCGGCTCGGGTGAAGCTCGTGTAGTTGGCCATATTTCTCTTGCTGTACGCTTCTGACACCAGTGTTATAGACAAGCGTATGGTTGCAAGAAAGAAATATGACAACAGCAGAAATAGATTTATATGATATATTTCAATAGGAACGTGTGGGTTTGGGACAGGTACCTTGTGGTATAGTTCATAAGCCGGCTGCAGATCTGGGTTGATCTCTCGTAGTAGTTCTCGCTGGTTGGCGTGGTACTACTGCTGCTGACCGCTCATCCTGACCGTGACAGGTCTCTTCCCTGGCCTCCTGTTGACTCCGTTGTACTTCCTCGTGTGACCCCTTTTATGGCTTAACAGGCTCAAAAAACGACGCGAGTATAATTAGGAGGGAAGCATTTTTATTGGTCGAAAAATAGAAACACTTTAAAATATTATTTTATTTTTCGACCGGAACTCGTGCGTCAGGAATATGCGTAAACGACGATAATGGTCATTTTGTGACGGGGCCTTGTCCCGTTCCCATCCGGCTCTCGCTCTTGATTATTTTAGTTTATTTGCTTGCAAAGCAGCCGAGATATGTCTTATTTTATTTTATAATACAGCCAACATGATTTACCGGCTAAGAGGCATTGACGTGACGTGTTCAACTGAACGAATAAAAGAACGAGCGTCGTATGACTTGGGCGATCGCGTGTGGGTGAAGGCCCCACACGGCCGGGTGTACAACTCGGTACCGGGTGGGGCATGTCACTGGAATAAGTAACTCGCGCTCTGTGCTGATTGAAGGAACACCAAGACACGTAAAGGACTTGCATCACTATGTAGGTTCAGATATTTCAACAAGTGACACTAGCAGTGAGTGCTCAGGAAGTGAACGAATCATCACCATCGAAGGTAGGGCTAGCACCTCTTCAAATGGCGAAGACTGTGCGTGAGGTTGTCAGATCGGAAGAATCCTCAGAAGACGAGTCTTCAGAACATATAACACAATCCCCTCCAACAGTCGCCCCGCTCCGGAGAAGCTCAACAATAAAGAGGCCCGCCCCTGAGTGCCACTTATGTGACAGTGGGAAGTGTAATGAAAGAGATAATCAGTTACCCCGAAAAAAAGTTTGTGTTCTGTGTGTGGTCTGCCGAAGAAAAATTACCAAAAAGTAGTTAGCAAAAATCTACTTCAATGACTAGAATCTATGCTAATGTTCTCCTCTCCCCTGAATGGTGTGACCAATTGGAAAGATCTCTCGATGAACCAAAGCCGTTGTTTTTTCGCTTATAAAGTCAGAAGATTTTCTGAGCTGCACCTGAACACATGTTTTTGCTTGTGAGAAGTGAAGGTTGGACGTGTGACCCCATTTTGTTGTTTCTACTTTGCTTGCTGGACTGTTACGAAGGGCTATCTTTTGAACTGCGATTTGGCTACAAGTGTTGCGGTCGAGAAACAGAAGAAATCTATTGCAGTTGCTACTATAAGTTGACAGTCTTTTCTTTAATACAACAGGTACCATATACGCCAGCTGGATATTTTCCATAAAAGCTGTCTCTGTGCAATCTGTGGAGTTAAGCTTCAAGATAGGACATCTAACGTAGACCTGTTTAACAGGTGTAATATTGGAGGAATCGAGACTTTTATCATACAGTCTCAGTTACGATGGACTGGTCATGTCTTGAGAATGTCTGATGACAGGATACCCAAGATCCTAATGTACAGCCAGTTAGATCAGGGCTACAGGGATGTAGGACGCCCATGGCTAAGATACAAAGACAAGCTGAAAAGCAACTTGTCAGCAGTCAATATACCACATAACACCCTTGAGCGCTTAGCTATTAGCGGGTAGAATGGAGATCAACGTATTTTAGTGGACTCAGCAGTTTTCAATATGCTTGTCTGAATCTTCCTTTCGTGGGCTTCACCCATATTTTCTTCCCAAGGGACTGTTAATTCTAACATGATGATTTACTTGGTCTTTTCAGAATAAATAATCAAGTCTGGAGAAAGCTTAGTTTGTATTATTTCCACTGGAAATTAAGCTGTTTGCCTATATCTACTCTCAATTGCCGGAGTCCAGAGAATATGCCGACCATGGTCAGAGTATGCTTTGCACCTGAAGATGGCATGAACTGCATGAAACTCAAATTGTGCTATCAACATTGGACATTACGTATATTCATTAATATATACTTATAGCTGTGTTTCACAACATTGTGCACTGCATTTATATCACCTGAGGAAGAAATATATTTATATGTACATGCAAGTGCATGTATGTATATTTTCTATCATGCCTGTACCTATATAAATTTAATTGGTAATCTGTATGGATAATTCTAGGGAGGATATAAATTGGGAGCTCAATGTAATAAACAGACCAAGTAATAATTAATTTACAAATTGGAGACATCAGAAAGCCATGGTAAAATTTTAAATTTGTGAAATTGATAATTTAATTTCACTTCATCAGACCAGGTAGTTTCAAAACAATGAATGGATTCAAAAATTCTTCCAGGAATCAAACTAAAAATGAAAAACAAGATTAAATGAAGTTGTGTTTTAAGATAGTTCCACAAAGTAGAAAAGGAAAGAGAGAGGTATATGTCTCTAGGAGATAGTAGTAGCTTGACTTGATCACCGGGCAAGAAAAAAAAATATATATATAGCCATAAGTTCTATGCTAACAGTTTTTCTTGCACTTCTTGCTTGTGGAACTTTCTTCTGGCCCCTTGTTTTCCAGCCAATGTAAAACTTTAAATGCAGGGTCAATCACTATCTATTGTCCTCTTGATTACTTCTTTTTCTTCCCGCTCATTAGTAATACTTCTATTCCTAATTCTTCCACACCCTGTAACCCTTTGTGTTTTAGTGGTTTTACTGCTTTGTATGGGATGATACTTTTTTGTCATGCTGATATTAGAATCATAATAATCAGTGGATCAAATTTGAAACCAAATTAATGTTTGATATTTTTCTGTATAATCTTTTATTTTATTAAATTCATTGAGTTTTAATTCCTTCAGTATATCTATATTTTTCCAGACATTTACTATTTTTTAGGCTTTGGCATTTCACATTCACAATGATGTAGTGGTTTGGATTAGCACTTTGGACATTTTGAGTGTGAAATATGCAGATTACAACCTGTATTACTAACTTAAAAATTTCACATATTTACTCAATGGGATTTGCTTTAATATTGATAATGTGCTTTTCCAAATAATTTATATAATCTTAAAACTATAAAAAAATTAATTTTATTTTTTTCTTGTTAAAATGTTAAAATGTCCTGCGTATGAGATTTCCACCGTCTTTTGTTGCCATCGATGATGGATCTGTTGACATGGTGCTTTATAATTGGAATCATTTTAGGCCATTGTCTTTCAAATTTATTCACATTAGTGAAGATTTTTATGTGAAATTAAAAGGATAGTTTTAATGAATGTTTTTCAAAACTGCCAATATTCAACTCTTAGTATTGAATACGCATTTTGCATGCTTAGCAACTGTGTTACCCATTTTCGTGGATAACTCCATGGACTTCACAAACTTTGTTTTGGTGGTCTAAGCTGGCAATCCTGACATTGCGGCTCCCTTTTGTTCTAAACCATGGACCATCTAAACCACAGATAGAAGTTCTCACACACACATATATATATATATATATATAGGGTGTAAGAAGCAAAGTTGTCTAAATTGTGTAACAGCAATATTGTCCAAATGTTAGAGCAAACTCTGAATCATTGTATCTTAGAAATGATTAAAGATATCTCACTGGAATTCTCCAAGGTTTTTTTATAACACTATTGCATTATACTTTGAGCAATAAGAATGCATAATTATTCTCTAAGCTTAACAGAAATATCGTGATGAAATCGATCATAAACAAAAATGACATGTTTGTCATAAATTAATCAAAGCTAAGGATCAGAAGCTCATGAAGTATTAAAATAAAGTTTAATATATATCATTTTCCAACTTATTCAAGATGATTTTCATCCTCTCTAATCTTCTTTCTGTCTTGAAGATGCCTCACATGTTACATGTTTGATTTCATTTTCAAGTCATTTTTCATTGCTCTTTGGACTGTAATAGCTGAAACTCCTCTCTTACATGCCAAATGTCTTATAGATTGAGGTGGATTTTTTCTAATTGATCTCTTTAGCTCCGGGTTGAAGTGATGATCCTTGTTCCTGTCAAGACCTCCTGATCCAGTTTTCCTCTCTACTGCTCCTTCTTTTTAAACTTATTCACCATTCTCTTGATAATTCTTGAATGGACTTTTAAGATGGAGTATGAATGTTGGTACCATTACTAAAAGCCTGAATGATCTTTTTCCTCTCACCATTGCTCGGCTGGGAAGACAGTGGGTCTGACACAAATCAATTTTAACTTGCTCTCTTTTTAGCTGAATAACTGAAAGGGTTTTTCAGTGTTTCTTATGACAAATGGTGTCAAAATGGATAAACATCTTATTACAAAACCTGGAAAAAAGAAACTAAATTAGTTTAGTGTTTTTTTAGATATTAAACATAAAGAAAAGTTTATATTAAAAAGAAGGGAGAAACCACAAACGTTTTTGGTTGTAATGTGAATTTTTAAATAAATATATATATATTATGCTTTATTTTCGATAATTTTATTACACGTGTTTCTAGTCTCAGGACCATCAGGCAAAAAGTGGATATTTCCACATATTATTAAAAGGAATTAATTTTTCTTATGTTTTTCGATGTTAGACATTCTCTTTTTTGTGTTAGTGACAAAAATGTCTTTCTTGAACTGGCAGTGAAAAAGTTCTTCTGCATAAAGGGTAAAAAAACAATTAAGATTGGTCTGAGAAAGGGTGAGGAAAGATATCTGTATTCTTATCTTTTAATGACCCTTGTCTGTCCTTAGATCTATTTTCATTTTTTTGTTTTTGTCACCATCTGTATGTATATTCCCTCTACATACATACTGTCTTATAAAGAATTAGTATACACACATATACGCATATACATATGCACACACTTCCTATGTTGTGTAGGGTTCACGTGTGCCCCTGAGCAGTCTTGTTTTTGCCAATATATGCATATATATATATCAGTACGTGCACTCCCTCGCCATACATAAATACACATACTTTCTATGTTGTGTAGGGTTTGTGTGCATGCCTGCGAGTCTATAGTTTTTGTTTATATGCGTATACATATTCATGCTCCACAGATACCTGTGTATGCGCATGCATGCGATAAGTTTGACCACTGTATTTGGCCATTATGTATGCATGTTGTGTGTTTTTATGTGTGGGGTTATGAGCTATTTAGTGCTGGTTTAAATTTATGAAGTTTTTTTTCTTGTATTTGTAGGTAAGAATAATTGTCTGTTTGGTATATTGGCATAATTTTAAATTCACCCTGGTTACATTTATAGATGTGTTGTGATACAAAGAATTTTCTGTTGTCTGGTAATTTTATGTTACTTTTGAATACGGAGACCCTGTTGTTTAGTTGTTGGCTGATACCTATATGTGACTTCTTGCATTTTGTGCGTAAATCACATTTTTGGTGTTGCAGTTTAAATTTTTATTTATTATGAATATTGTTTTGGGGTTTTCAAAAGTGTAAGAATTTCCTTCTATAATAATGTCACAAACCCCACATCTTTTTTGTTGCATTTTGTGACTCCCTGTATTAAATTTCAATGAGGTTAATATGTGTTTTAGGTTTTTAGGATATTTTTCAGTTTATTATCCTTGCTAAGTAGGTCTAGATTTTTTGTAATTTCTGTGAATAGTTCTGGATTGTTTTTGTTGTATGTTGAGACATATGCTAGAGTTGGTTTGATGTTACGTTTCTTTGGATTTCGTAGTTTGTCTAAAGGAATTTTTTGTGAGTTCAAAACCTTTGTTTATTGTTGTAACCTTGTGTTTTTAGAGTTCTATGTAGTTCGGAAGTGTTTATCAATCACTATAGTACAAACCCTACGTGCTAGAGAATAGGGAATGGATTTCAGGCAGTGTTTTTTGGGTGATAGCTCTTGAAATGAAGATATTGTTGGGTGTCTGTAGGTTAATGGTAGATATGTGATTGTTTCTATTTCTAATGAATATATCTAAAAATGGTAACTCATTGGGTGTAAGTTCTGAAGTAGTGTGGAATTGGTTAATATCACCCCATGAAGATTTCCAGAAAATGAAGCAATCATCCAAGTATCATTTCCAAGATTTAGCGAAGTGGGTTTTTATATTTTTGCCATATATTTGTTCTATCTTTTCATAGAGCTTTTCCTCTAGGTAAGCTAATGTTAGGGTGGCATATGTTGGTGCCATTTTCGTTCCCATTGTGGTACCTAGGGTTTGGATATAGATTGTTGTTAAAATCAAAAGTGTTTATTGTTTAGAATTTGATCTATACTATTGATAATGAATTCCTTAGTGAATCTGGGATGTAGTGTTTCTGGATGTTTTTCATGGCGTATGTTGCGATATATATAGGTTACTAATGTCAAAAGTTGTCATAAGTGTTCCCGAATCTACTACTGTTATACTATTTTATTTCAAACTTTGCTCAGACTATTAACTGAACTCCTTTGTATTTTTGCTGTCAGTAAAAAACAGTTTTGGCTAGTCCATGCTATAGCCTATTTCAAGTGTGTATTTCATAAAGAAAAAGAATGGTCAACAGAAATTAGTCATTAATAATCCAGATTAGTTCACTCCAGTATGGAATAAGTCAACTGAAACATCATAATAATGACATGAACAATTCAATGAAGAAATTTAATTGCTCAATTAATTTTCTCAAAATTATAGACAATATTTTCTCTTAGAGAAGCATATTTGCTATACAAAAGAAAAGCAATTTATTTATCTATTATTTATTTCAGTTCATTTTTTTTAACATAAAAAAGTAAACATTTTAGTATTATTTTCTCTGAGTTTCGTATCACAGTTACATATATAGTAGGACAGTGTTGAAGCTTGCTTAAAGGATATTAAGCTGAAACGTTTTTTTTACTGGATGTTTCAGGTTACTAATTGTAATAAACTTTTGTGAAAATAATACTTGAGAACTGTAGCTTAAAACTATTTGGGAATAAATATTTTTTTACGAACTCTTGGAATTATGATTGTTAAAATAAAATTTTAAAACCATCCACTAGGTTTGCTGAATGATCAGGTTGTGAAGTAGTTGTCTGCTAAAACCAAATTTACAACTAGATCTGAATCTTTCACTCAATGTAAAATGGGAAATCTTCTATTAAAGAAAATATACCTGCTGACAGAATACGAACCTCTATTCTCTTTAATCTAGAAATTCCCCTTCAAACCAGACATACAAAAAACTATTATAGCAAAGCAAGGATCAATCATTTCTTTAATAAGACTTTTGATCTCTAGATATTTATTTTACTGTTTAAAAAAAGAGGGATGTCTAAATCTTGCAAAGTAATAGTCTCAGTGCCTGTTACCATGTACTTGTTTAAGTTTGAGTGTTAAATAAAATTTTCAGACCATTATTTTGGCAGTGTATTTGGCTATAGGGATCTCGATTTTGATTGGCTTAGCTGAACATGGGAACATTAGATTTAGAAAGTATTTTCGAGGAGTTAAGTTTGACGTGTTGAAGAATGCAGACGTTAATGTTTGTGCAGAGAACTTGCTCCCTAGTGGGGCTGATAGAGCAACCCCATTGGCTAGTTAAAAATGTACACATCAATGTGTTAATGAAAGAGATAAGTTTTCAAATTCCCTTTGTTGATGTCCCATTTTACCTCTGACTAGCAGAAGACGGCCAAGAGAGAAGAATGCAGCTTTGTTGTGGAATCGAACCCGTCAACCAAGAGAACCCCAAAAGAATATGTTATTTGGTGTGCAGTGACCAGCTCCATCTAACAAGGAAGGGCATAAGTGAACTAGGATTGAAACACAACGTGGAAATGTTCAAAAATTTTTGACAGAGGACTCAAAAAAAAGAATATAAAAAAAGTAGTCCAGACATATTTGACAGTCTGTAAGTATGATATTACTTTGTTCTACTGCCAAACACATACACTGATCTAAGCAAACCAAAATAAGTAATAATGAAAAAATTAAAAAAACAAGAACAATGAACACCCACACTCACATATACACACAGATGTGACAATGTCAAATTTCATAAAATATTTTAGTAAGAGACTGATCTTGTTTGTTTTGTCTGTTTACAAAAGTTTAGACCATGTGCAGAAATTTATTCTTTGATTTTGATTGGCATGTTTAATGTTTTTGGATGCATCCAAATTTTATATGTTTAGCAGCCTTCTCGCCATGTGGAAGCCTAAATTTGTGTAGAAACTGTTTTTGAAAAAGAAAAGACTGATGGCATTTTGTGATTTCTGTGGACTGTTAATGAGTTTTGTAGGATGTTTTTGTGACTATGGCTTTCCGTGCATTCAAATGTTTTAAGTTTAGAATTATTTTGTTAATTGTAATTAACTGACAAATGATTGGGTTTTTTTTATTCTTGTAACAGTGTGTAGAAATTTCCGTTTTCTATTTTAAGAGCTGTGTATGTGTCCTTTTGCTTTCATTGGTTGTAGAATTAAGTTATTAATTGTTAAATTTCGAGAATTAATTTTTTTGTGGAAAAAGTAAGTTAACTAATTGTTGCAGGAATAAGTAAGTTTGGCTTGCATGGTTTTGGATTTTTGAATGTGTTTGGGTTTGTGTCCTGTGATGGAAATGGTCACACCTAGCTATGTAGCTAGGGACCTGATTGTTTATGGGACATAGAATAGGGGCCTGTGCAGCATGAAGTATTTATAAATATACCCTAAGGGGCCCACAGTGACCTAGTGGAATTGGTCAGGTAGCTTGTGGGATGCCAATCTGTGGTAACGGCTAAGAAAGAATTCCTTGTAACCACGGTAGAGACAGTAAAGGATTAGTTAGGTGATGATGAGCGGGTGTGGTTGTTTTCCCCTGTGGGGGTAGCCAAAGGCAGGAGGAAATGGACATGGTTTTAACGCAGTCAGATTGGTAATAATAGTAACTATAGGAAATTAATGGTGGTAAAATTTGTGAAGATCTGCTCACATTGAATATGCAAGAAAAAAATTAATTGGTTGTTTGAATAAATAGGCTGATAATGAACCATCCGTGCTGTGTCACTGTGAGTGGGGAGAGGAGTGTGTAGATCATAGCATATTTAACATATAAAACATTAGGTAGTAGGGATGTGGCTCAGTTATGAAATTGTTTGACACTGTGGCATGGGGATTTTGGCATGTATTGTGTGTTTTTTTTTACCACTATTTGTTTTTCAATGAATTATATATTTATATATTGCTAGCAGCATGACTCGGCATTGGCTGTGCTTGATTAAAAAATCCTTCGACTCACACAGCAATCGCTATCACTTGACTTAAAATATTTTTGCCCTTCCTTGCCTTTTTAAAGGAATGCCCTTTGCCGTGCTGATGTTGCTTCATGCCTTACTTCTTGCCTCTCTCACACTGCTAATTTTTTTCTAAGCTCTATACTAAACATTAAATCTGTTTAAAAAAAAGAACTAAACAAAATGAACACAAAAACGATCAGCTTTAAAAAGGACTCGTAACTGGAAAAACTGAATGAAAAAAGAATGTTAACAACAAATACTTTTTCACATCCAACCCAGAATCAGCGTTGAGTTTAAGCAAGCGAATGAGCCAATTGGAGTAAAGTGCCATGCAGATTTAAATTTTTCCCACTTGTGATGAATGCAGCTATCGATATTTTTTTTGCATGCTAGTTAACATTCATGTCAGTCAGCTGTTGGCTCTCACTCTGGCCAGTACAAAATGGCCGCAAACTACATGAAAACTGCCATAGAAGCATGAAAAAAATCGATTATTTCCACTATCGATGAGAGTTGGGGAATGCAAAGTTGGTCTTGGCCTTCCCACTAACTTGGAGCATGTGCATGTAAATTTTGGTGCAAATCCGTCGAAAATTGCGTCCGTGCCTTCGTTACACACACACACACATCCTGCCTTTTATAGATAGAGATATAAATATATTATATATTTCATGATGTCTCAAGTGAAAAGGCAAGGAATTTTGTTCTCTCCGGGAATATTGGATTGCAGAGGTAGTACCTGTTGACTTGAGAAGATATTGGAGAGGTCAAAGTTCATTGTTGGAGTGACTTATATCCAGACTGGCATTTGAGGCATTGACGTCATGGAAGTTAGTGACCAAGAATGGACAAAGGATTGTCCGGTATTCTGTTTTTTGTTAAAACAAATGTTTGTGAAGTAGGAAAAAATTGGTCAAAATTTGTTGTTTATGTTCATTCTTTTTCAGGAATTGTTTAGATGCATGTCAAAGTGGTCATGTGACCAAGGCTCAATAAAAAAAAAAAAAAAAAAAAAAAGATTTTGTAAGGAGCACACCCTGCATACATAAAATTATAGAGTGTATTTTAGAGTAAATAGTTGAAATAAAATACAAAAATGAATCTTTTTTGATGGTTGGATAAGGGGTGTTAAATATAATGTAGTTGAAATAAAATACATAAATTAATGTTAAATAATAGTTTTAGACTATTATTTTTTGGTGGCAGTGTATTTGGCTCAGACCTTCTGAGGCTGACCTTGGGGTCAGCAGGTAGGCAAAATAGGGATCTCAATTTTGATTGAACACGGCAATTTTAGATTTAGTAAGTGTTTTTGAGAGTTAAGTTTGACACATTGAAGAATACAAATGTGTTAATTTTGTGTGGGAAACTTGCTTCCCAGTGGTTCTGATAGAGTGACCCCACTGACTATAGGTAAAAATGTACATATTGAGCTGTTAATAAAATAGATAAGTTTAAAAATCCCTTTTGTTGAAGTTCTCATTTATTGCTGAACTAAGAAAAACAACTAGCATTCACCCAGAAAGTAACATGAGTGAATCAAGATCATCACCCAAGATTACACCCAGCATGGAGGGGGGGGGGCTATACAACATGAATTGTCTAACTTATATCACTCTTGTACACAGTTGTGGTCATTATTTTTTAAATGTAGTTAACTTGAATAAAATATGGTGATCAGTTAACATGTATTGATATTGTTTTAGAGGACAAAACAATTTGTTTTTCTTTCCTTTTCCACATGCTTTTTGCTTTCCTTTGTTCTTTGTCTTTCACCAGGCATTGTCTGTCTAAAGTTGCTTGATACTTGATAAAGATTCTCACGAATTTCTCATTGACTTGTATAGCCACTTTTCTATACACAATTCCCTGTTTATTTCACCATCCATTGTAATCATGGATAAAGCAGGTAACATCCATTACACCACAATTCTTTTATGCCCCCACCCCACATCTCTTGGATCATTTTCCCATTATGTAGTCATGAGCCCAACAAGGTGGTCAACTCTCTCTTTGTGATATTCACATTGGTTCAGTTTAGAGCTTGCGCTCCAGAGCATTCTTAATCTTCTGATGAGCCTATAATTGGTCTCAAATATAGGATGTGTTGGGGTACACCATTCATTGATACGTTATTCAATGACTCAACCCCAGTTATTGTCCCTCTTCCCCCACTGTGTTGTGCATTGGGTGCCAGGTAGTTTTATCCATACTTCTTCCCCAATCCTGACAGATGTAGATGTCTCATGTCTGGTTATTGACAGAACTCTTGGGTGTCTTCACATGTCATAAATATAGCCTTTTCTGGCACTGTCTCCTCTTTTTGTCTGAAGTAAGGTGACATATTGTACAAAAACACTGCTTTGGTCGGCAATGTTTCTCCCTTTCATCAATGACCTTTGTTTCAGTGGTTTCTTTCTACAAGCCTTTTTCCACTGGACCTGTAGGCAGCCCTGAAATAGCACCTGATGTTCCACCTATCACACATTGCTTGAAGTGTTTCTGAGCAAAATGTTGCATCATTGTTCAGCAAGACTTCCTCCATTGGTCCTTGCTCTAAAAAGTTCTTATTGAACACTTCCAATCAGATCTTTTTCCAAATAGCAATCTATCCAGGACCATAGTCAACCATCGTCAAGTACAACTTTCCTCTGTAGTGTATCACATCCATTCAGTGGTCACCTGGATCTCCCCTGGCTCATGTATGTTCAGTGAAAAGTTGATCGATTGACACCAAATGTACAGTTTGACATAATCAATATTGGATTCTACACCTAATTGACACAAACACTAGTTACTCTGCTGCCAGACTGATTAAAACTAAAAAGAAGAATTATTCACAATTGTTTTTAATGTGGATATCCTATTTTGGAGCATCCAAAGAGTTTAATAATGAAAGCTACCAACAGATAAATGAAAAGTTAAACATTGAAACCTGCATTACTGCTGCAGAAAGTCCATTTATCAATGATACATCAGCAGTTGACCTAAAGAAGTGAAAGTCATATTGCTTATCTGAAAGAAAACCCTGCAAGTTGAGATGCTTAACCAATTTGTCATTGATTAGAATCTCTCGTACTTTGTCAAAAATAGTTAGACGCCTAATACAACTTGCCTGTATTTTTAAAGACTGAAATTACGCAAGAGGATTTCCAAAAAGCAGGAAAGCAAGAAGCAGCATTTCAGGAGTACATTTCTTAAGGACTATTGCAAGGATACCATCAAGTCCATATGTTTTGTGGGGATCCACTTTAGAGATGATAGCAGAAACTATGAATAGATTTATATGCATATCACTCAATGGAGACTTAGTTCTAAGTGGAAAGTCATTAAAAAAGATATTTGAGATAGGAACTCATTAAAATGGAACCATTAAATTTCTGGGGTTGAATGCTAAGCAGTCTAAAGATGGAATCATTATAGATCAAAATCAACCTTATCAATAGAGATAAAGAAAGTAAGGTCATTAAGAAAAAACGATGAGTTAAGATGAGAGAACAGAACTGAAAAAAACTTATGATGTAGGTATCTACTCAGACATGAGCATGTATGTATCATTTGTTGTCTATAGAATGAGTAATAGTAGAAAACATCTTAGAGTGAAAATGCTCTTTGAGGCTAATAAGTTGTCAAAGTTAAAATCTAAGAGAGGTTCCATATCTTTTCTAGAGTTTGGAAAACCTTCAGAAGTGTATATTGTTTATTATTCTGATGCCATCTATGTTAGCCTAGAAGATGGATCTTCACAGGGTGGTTTTATCATCTTTGTTTATGGTAGGAAGAACAAAATGATATCTATATGTTGGACATAAAAAAAAAATTGAGTGGGTAAAAACAGTTTATTAGCCTCAGAGATTCTTGTCACTCAGTGAAGCAGCTGATGTTGGTGTTTTAATAGCTGCTATGTTACAGGAGATATTTCAATTACCCAGGTTGCATGAATTTCTTTGTAAGGCTGACACTGTATCTCTGGTAGAGACTTTCAATTCATAAAATCTTGTGAGTGATTGGCATCTGAGAGTTAATGCAGCTACAGTAAAAGAAATGATGACAAAAAAAAGAAATTCTGACTGAGTGGATCAGGTGTTGTGAATAGATTGCAGACTGCCTAACAAAGTTGGGTACCTCTTCTGAGATTCTGAGAGACTTATTGCTTCAATAAGTATTTTTATATTTTAATAGGACTGTAGTTTTCACAAGACACAAACAATATTTAAGTTGGACAACTCAAACTTATACACGGTTATGTCTGTGTTATTTTTTTTTAGATGTAATTGTGTTGAATAAAATATAGCAGTCAGCTAACATGTGTTGATATTTTTACAGTATTATGTATAAACCATACCTGCGTTGTGTTTGTGAGGCTTTGATTGTTTTGCATACCTGTTTTTGGAAGTTATTTATTTTATTTCATCCTCACAATGTCAAAAAGAGGAAATTCAGAAAATTTAAATGAAGAAAAGAAAAGACTAACTTTGAAAATAAAATCATTTCAAAGCATAAAAACAGCAAAGATATTTTTTAAGAAAATTGATAAGGTAAAGTCAGCATTAAGAACAATCATAAAAAATAAAACAAGAAAGTTAAATATGAGTTCTACTTTTGGTACAAACTGAAGACAGTTTAGAAGCTCAATTAGAAAACACTATGGATAAATAACTAATTCATCAAGAGCTCAGTCCTTTAATGAAAAGAAGAAAATTAAAAATAAACTTTTTTTCTTTACCAAGGAACAGTTGGTTAGATCAGTACAAAAAAAGAGTAAACTGGCATCGCATTAAAATTCAAAGAGATTCAGGAAGTACTGATAAAGAAGCAACAAAAAATACTGTAAGAATTAGAAAAAATATTATTGAAGAAGAAAGTTTCATGATTTAATACTGACAACTTTTCTGGCAGAAAATGACTGCCAAAGAAAAGGAATATCTATTTAAACATATGTAGCCACTAAAGTTTATAACAATTAGAAATAATGTTTGATTGTTTTAAAACCCATTAATTACTTAAAACTTATTTTGTTTTTGGTATGAAAATAAAGTTAGCAGATAAAGGCTTTGAAAGTCTTAAGAAATGTGCATTTCTTAAATTGGATAATTAAGCATGTTTTACCAAGATAGCTTCCCATGACTCAATGGTAATAACACAGGGTGTTTTTCATATTAAAATAAAAATACATGTTTGATTCCTGTTTGGAAAGACATTTTATTTAATAGGACTTTTGAACTCAATAAATAGACACTGATTTCACTGTCTAAAAAATGGGGATGTCTACACAAACAGATGCATATAACAATATATAACATCTATAGTAATATGTAATATTGTTAGATTATAAATAATCTATTAATTGCTTAAAAATTACAAAATATTTTACATAAAAATAAAGGTGTTATGTATATGTGAATTAAATAGAAATTTTGTTTGTACTTTTGAAAAAGTTTGTTGGACTAAGAAAATTTGTTATGCGTTCCAAAGGATTTTTTTACTTTGTGACTTGAATTCACCTTACTTGTTGGATGAGAAGAACAGAGGTATGGTAAATAAATGAACAGGTGGTTTCTTCCTTTTGATGTTAGCTAATGTTAACTTTCTGCTGCTGTGCAAGTAAATTATAGTTGTCTAAACTTGCTTCGAAATGACTACTTCATAGACTCAGAAAAATGAGGTTTTATCTTGGACCAGACTGGTTAGAAAAGAATATTCAGTAGTTATAGGACATGTTCCCAACTATGTCTGTTAAGGTTTGTTTTTGATATTGACTGCTTTCAATGGGACTATTTCATTGGATAATGAATGCTTTACTTAAAAAATGAGTTTAGCATTTCCTTTTTGGCAACTTGCATTATTGGAAATAAATGTATCTTACTATCTTAATATAACATTACTATAAGTGCAATATAGTAAAACTTTTGTACATGGGTAAATAAAAACAAGAACATGTATATAAAATCTGAGACAAAATACTACATACATATTTACAGAAACTACAATTAGACAATTGTTTGTTTAATTAACAAACTGAATAGATATATGAATTTTTTTTGCTGCATTCTAAATTTTTTAGCACAAACTCTCAAGCTATGTCTACATCTTCAGTCGACCGTGAATGGATAGACATCAATTCTGCTTTCTGGATCAAACCAAACACAATGTGGACAGGAAGCAGTATTAAACCAGTGAACCGGTTGAATAATCTTTGGATGGTCAGGGAACCTATGGCCACTCCCTTAAGTTTGGTTAGGACCGAGTAGACACCTCAACCCCGAGAGTAAGGCGCCGGAGGTTGAGGGGCCAGGGTGAAAGTGTTAGACTGGTGCCTGTGACCAGGATAGACCCGTGAGAATTACCACGGCTGTCTGAAAGAGGAGAGAAGGTTGCATTTGTTTTGTCCAGTTGGGACCGAGTAAGACCAGAAAGGACTCTAGTCTTCGGACTATATTGGTCTAAAACTCGAATAGAGGGGAGAAATGGGTTGCTAGTCCGAGAAAAGAGGGTCATCTGAGCTCTATCCCACCTAGGAGGGCCCCTAGACAGAAATGGGAGCCCCTAGAAAAAGGTGAACTCCTGTCACCAACTCCCACAGCTCAGTTGTTGAGGAAGGGAGAGAACATACAGGAAGGAGAAAAGCACAGGTATACCGTTTGCTGAAGGAAGGGCCAGACTTCACCTGTAATGTGTTGTTGGGAAACAAGAAGATGAAGGCCCTTGTCGATACTGGAGCTTCAGTGTCACTGGTTAGCTCCAAGGTTTTTAGACAGTTGGGATCATCATCAAATAGACTTAGAACAATAGCATAAAATTTTTACGCAGGTGAGGAGCAGGATTCAAAAACCCCAGAAAAGGCAAAACGATAGGGTAAATAAAAATAGAGAAGAAGTTTCCTTCCAGATAGGTGATCCAGTGTATTATAAAATACACCTGAAAGAAGGTAAATTGGACCAGAGATGTAGTCCATACTATAGGATTGTGGAGCAGACCTTTGTGATCTGGAACCAATTGACTGGACAGGTAAAGAAAGTGCATGTGAATGATATAAAGCTAGCTGAAATAGGAGAATGGAAAGGAGCCGAAACAAAAACTCAACAGAAAAGGCTGAGGAAATCTACGTTGGTAGAACCTGAAGGGTTAGAGACTGAGAGTGAAAATGAAGGGAGTGATGAGATTAAAATTAGCCCAACTACCCTTTGAAGGCTGAGGGAAGTAAATCGGACCCCAGCGGGACATTCTGAGGAAGCAGTGTTTGAGCCTAACCTTAGGGAAGAAGAACTGAGTGAATGGGAAGAAGAGGATGAAATTCCGTTAGCTTAATTGCAGAGTAAATTGTGAGCTGAAAAAGCACCTAGTGTTAATGAGGAATTACCACTAAAACTGTGATTAAGGGGGCAGTGCAGCCCGAGCCCAAAGATTAAGTGAAACCAGTACAGTGGTTGTGGTGAATGAGTGACAGTCTGGGACTAACTGTGAATTTATCATCAGTGCTGGTGAACTGTGTGCACGATGCTGGTGGTGGTATGGGTCGGTGCTTGAGGTATTGCTCTAAGATGTAACCATCCGATAAAAACAATAAGAGAATGATTGAATAAGACAAATTATTCTCTCCATCTCCTTGCAGACATGGACGAGAGGAGGCTCGTGGTACTGACGATGCTAGTTGTGGTAGCTAATACCTGGGAACACAGTGAGAATACTGTATTTAAGAAGACTAGCGAAGTGATTATAACTAGATCAAAGTGGTTGATAACTTTGGTGATAGACCTGCAGCCATATGAGAAGTTACTGGGTTAGTTGAAGACCGAAGTGGACAAACTAGATACAGCCAGGAAACAAGTCGCCGGAGAATATTTACAGACTCCGGAATACCACCGTATATTATACCCCTTAGCTCAGGAATCCCTAATACTTGAGAGACAATGGAAGGATATGAGTTACTATTTGAAAGGAATAAAGTTGTTACGGACCAGGCAAAAGAGGGCAGTATTACCTATAATGGAAAAGGCATAAGCATGTTGTTTGGTACAGTCTTTGAAAACGAAGTGAGAGTAATTAAGAGGAAATTAAAGGGTATAAGAGAGACAACAAGCAATGGCTCAGTCGGTTAGAAAGAGCATATCTATACTCAATGTTACTAGGCTAGAATTGGCTAAAAATAGAGGGAGTATTAATTGGCTGATTTCTCACCTACAGGTTTTTAGAAAAAAAGGGATAAATGTAACCACGTCTGTAACAACCGAATTACAGAAATTAGAGGGGTTTTTGCAAAGGTATTTTCACTTATTAGCTATAATGAGTAAGGTACGTCAAACAAGTCCCTCTTTAACGGTGTTGTTAGAGTATGTGAGAGCACAATTAGACATGCTGTCGCTGGGACACCTGTCTCCGAGTATGATAACCCCAGAACGATTAAGGGAAGTACTACTGGAGATGCAAGGCAAACTACTCCATCATCTTAGATTACCTGTAGACCCCACCCAGCAGTTATGGAGGTACTATAGTGTCTTGTGATGTACTTCCTTGTTGGAAGATGATAAATTGCTAGTGTCGGTTCCATTACTGGACAGAGATAGTACCTTTGAAATTTATCAGGTGATGAATCTTCCCCTTCCCTATCCAAAACTAAGGCCGAAGATAGAAGCGGTGGCTAGGTACAAGGTAGAAACCTAGCCAGGGCAGAGTTTATGCTATTAACAAATGGAGAAGCAGAAAAATGTAAGAATGATGCCTTATGTACCTGTGGGCCTGTAAGTCCAATTTATGTGACAGGTAGTCATAATCTGTGTGTACTAGATTTATTTAAGAAAAATAAGAAGGGAATTAGAGATCATTGTCAGGTAGAGGTGTTGACTAGTGTAATGTTACCTAAAGCAACCAGTGTCTCTGATGGAATTTGGGCGGTGGCCACACAAGAAGAGATCGAATTATCTAACGTGTGTGAAGGGAAGCCCACCACTACGATAAGAGTTATTCTCGCTTTGTTTTTTTGTAGAGGTGCGCATTGGTTGTGGAGCTCATGGTCCATCTATCTCTTTACCTCCCTACTACCAAGCAGAAGAGAAGTTTGAAGAGAATGAGGCTTTGTTAGAGCTGGTAGGAACGAATACCAGTGGATGGACGGAATTGTAAGAGAGATTCCTGAGATGTCGCTAGAAAAGATGCTGGCGTTGTTAAGGCCAATCGATAAGATTGATCTTGGACGGTTGAAGTCAGAATTAGATAAGATAGGTATGCCAAATTTGGGAGAATTGGGTTGCTATAATAACCTGGTTGACCGTTGTGGGAATTATACTAATGATAGTCGTGGCCTTGCTGGTTTGGTGGTGGATGAAGAGGCGTGCGGTGTTGTCAACCGGGCAGAATAAACTGGCACAGGAGTGCATGAGTGAAGGAGGGATTCCAGTTAGTGCACTTTACCAAGGTAGATCCGACCCGAGTGCATTGGGACCCCTAACTGACATTGAAGAGTCCATGATTGTCATGGAAGGATCTGAACCAACAAAAGATTCGACAAAGCGTGTTGTGAAGGCAAGGCAAAATTGGAGGGACAGATTTATAAAATAAATCAATTTTTTTTTATTTTTTAGTAATGAGACTGAAATAATTGGTAAGGAGTGTTGCGAACTTAAAAAAAAAAAAAGGGAAATAACCCTTGAACTAGTGAACTATGTGAAAAGGTTCTATTGCACAAGATCACCAAAACAGTGAACTTTAACCGGAAGCTGCATGTACATATGTATCGTAAGGACAATGAAAATGTAAATGGAAATAATGAGCCGTAAGAAGAACTGAGGACTCTACCTTTATATGCTGGAAGAGACGTATGTTTAAGTAGCCCCCTAGTAAGAAGCATATTGGACTGGGTTTTCTCATATTTTGTTGATATGAAAGCTTGTGTGTCATTTACTAGTAAATGACAGATGGGTAGGGGAGGAAATGTGACAGAGAGAGAGTCTGGGAAACACACACACACAATTTTTTTTTTTTTTTAGTGAAAATTGGAGGAGATTTGGACTAGTGAAATTGATCAGAGCATTTTGTTTACTGATGGGAAATCTGATCTAGGGCAGGAGCTGTACCCATTGGAACTGGGTCATTAGCAGACAATGGAAATGGTCAAAATAATTTTTATTGATTATAAATTGAAATAGAGCTGAGTAAGCTAGAAGGAACTTTAGAATTCATGTGATTTTGGTTGAAACAGCCATAACACCGTGATAATCGCGTGCAAAGTGGTAGGGGCAAGGGTCAGTTGTAAACAGCCGGATTTTTCTATATAAATGCATAGTTATGCTGAAAAAGAGGCAGACAGAAGAGAGAGAGAGATGGAAGAGAATTAGCCCAGGCAAGATTTGGGCTAGAGACAGTGGAGAGTCAAGTTGGAGACTCAAGAAGGAGAGAATGTGATGTCAGAGATTGGAACGAAGCGTCCGCTAACATGTGCTGTTGATATAAGTACCGCTGCTTCTGCTACCACGAATATTACTACTACTGTTACTACTGCTAAGGAGGAATGCCACTATAAGCTTTAAGCCGTGCACAGAAATCTTATTTCCCCATCGTAAGAGTTGTATATCATTCTGAGACAATTTAACAACAAGTTAATCATAACACACACACACTCTCTCTGTCCAGAATCCATTGTATGTATTTCTACGTCAATTATTATTCTTTTCTGTTATATAAAAGACATTAACAATTCAATCATTGAATAATTGTTTGTCTGGCTTTCTGCAGATTAATTTTTTTTTTTTGCTGCATTCTAAATTTCTTAGCGCAAACTCTCCAGCCATGTCTACATCTTCAGTCGAACATCACTTCTGCTTTCTGGATCAAACCAAACACAATGTGGGCAGGAAGCACGATTAAACCAGTGGAGCAGTCAAATAATCTTTGGATGCTCAGGGGACCTACGGCCACTCCCTTAAGTTTGGTTAGGACCGAGTAGACATCTCAACCCAGAGAGTAAGGCGCCAGAGTTTGAGGGGCTTTGGTGAAAGTGTTAGATATATATCTAATCTCATTATTTAGTAACCACATTTTATAATAATAACAAAAAAATGGAATAAATTTTAAAAGTACAAATATTCCTGTTACAGTTAAAATATACATTCACAATAAGTGGATGTTACAAGTGGAAATTATGAGTAGTTGGTGGTAAAATTTTACTATCAAATTCCTTGATGAGAGGAGATACCATATTTGTGAGTCAGGAAGGTAAGCTGAACATTTAATTTTATTTGTTGATATTAATTATCTCTTAATATTGATCAATTTAATTATAAAAACTACTTTTTATAAAAGTGATATCTTCCAAAAATACACTTGCTGACTGTTTGCTTTCTTTTTTGTTGTAAAAATAGAATCTTTATTAATATTATTAATTTCAGATATATAAAGAATGCCATGATGTGTAAAAGAGAGATAATCTTAAAAGTGAAACAAGACCTACAGCAATAAAATTGAAACAAGATATAAGTACAGTAATAAGAAAACAATGTTGGAAATTGTGATAAACTTTAAGAACAATCAAAAAGAAATTAAAAACATAGCCACGATAAAAACTAATAGGTTTGAAAATGTTGCAAAAAGACATATGAGAAAAATTAAAAGGGTAATAGTAATTAGGGATATATATATATGTCAATTTCTTTACACCTTGTTTTTAATTTGTAATTGTTGATATATATACTATTAATGATCATCTTTTTAGAGTTAGGTTAGTTGATTTTATGTCAACTCTTGAGTTGTTTAATGGAAAATTTTATATGTGGTACCCAATGAGGACTGAGTTCACTACTTAGTAGTTAAGATCAACCAGACTAGCCTTACCATTATCCAACATGAGGCATCTGATCATTATGTACTGTGTCATGGAACAATGGTTAGCAATCACTAATTTGTGAGTTTGATTTTCAATGTTTTCCCTGTACTTGTAGCCCTATGCTAAACTAAACTAAATAAAATAACTATTAATAATCATTTTATAAATAGACAAGCATTGTTACATAGTGGAATCTCACTCAGTGTAGATGTGTATCATTTTAAAAGTAAAATTTATATGGTGGGAAATACATAATTTGAAGATATTTTGAATACCATAATGAAATGGTTAGTAATGTCTTGTTGACTAATTTGTTAGAGATTTTTTTACAGTAAGGTTCACCCTGTACAAGGCCCAGGGGCCACTTCAGATAAAGTGTTATGTTAAGTAGTAGTTTATACGGATAGGAGGGGACAATAACTGTTGACTCTAGACTTGAACAGGTTAATATTATAATGATTGGGGTAACATCCTCTTGGGCGTCTGTTCCTGTTTGCAGGAAGAAGCTGTTTGAGTAGAACTTACTTCTCACCAATGGAATACATAGGGAATGTGGGTGCTTTGCTACTATGTAAGTGGCATGGCTGATCATTTTACCTGCATCTTTAGCAATGGATCATATATAGGAATTCCACTTGATGTTGGGTGTAAGTTTGAGGCTTGATATCCTCTCAAGGAACAAGTGCCTCCTTGAGTGGACATTCATTCATGACTAGCGGTAGTTCAAAGTCTGATTGGCAGAGATGGAATTTAACTAGTTTGCTTTAGATGTTTTTTTTTAATCCTCCTAGATGTTCTACTAGTGAGTTCTTGTAAAATGTTTAGTAAATATAGTGACTATTTTAATGAGCTTTACACATACTGAACAACGGTCATATGGTGAAATTAGCTGTTTTCATCCAAGAAATATTAAACATTCATTGATTGAATACTTGGTGTTATTGTTGGTAGGAATTTATAAAATCTTTTAAGTTTTTTTTTTTTTAAGAAAATTAACCTTCTCAAATCTACTAATTGTTATTGCACTTTCTAATACTGATGAGGGTTTACTTCCAAACCTTTTGTCTAAGATAGTGTGGAAAGTTAACATCTTGATTATATCATTATCATTTTTTTATATTTCTCTTCTGTGCACTATTTACATTATACGGACTATTGTCCTCATCTTTGTCGCCATATTTATTACAACGTTTCGGCCATTGTACGCTCCGGCCTTCTTCAGGTGATTGGAATGTCGAACTGAACCCTTTATTTCGCACACTGGGGTAAACTGTCAAGGACACATGGCACAGTGCATAAAGGCATTGGTTAGATATAGTGACAGGACCCAAACAGTGTGAGTTCAATACCCGGTTAAGGCAGTGGAGAACTTGGAGAGGAGAAGTAACAGGAGATAACTGATGATATTCAGTCACCCCCCCACGAGGGTGTCATGTGGCACAAGGCCTTTTTAACGTGGGAGATAACTGATAACCGACACCCATTAAAAACATGGCACATCATCTGTAATCTCACCCCAAAACATCATAACACCTTTACTTTGTCAACTTGTGTGATCATTTTCTGTCAGTAACCACTCAGCCTTCCTCCATTCACCTGGGCCACTGAGGATAGTACAAGATTTTTTGGCAAAAATAATCTGTGTATTTTGTTACCTATTTTATTTGATTTTGCATAGTGATTGGTATCATTTTGCCACTTGATTTAGAATCTGGTACATCACATACATTTTGCCACTTTTTTGTTGCCAAAATGTTCAAGACTTGAAGATATTTCATACAAATTAATGTCACAGAATGAACTGGTTTTCATCCTAACTCTGCAGATAGATGTTGCTATCTTTATTTACCAAAATAAAGTATAAGATATAGTCTGTAAAAACTTTTCTTTTTGGGGAAGGGTGCTGAGCAATTATTTTAAATAACAGTATATATAATATTTTAATAAACTAAATTTTAGTGATAACAGTTGAATTAATCCAGTAGAGCTCTGCAGACATCATGTGTAACTGTAACCAAAAATCTCTGGAAAAGACAGGTACTTTAAAAAAATATATTTATTTTATATACCAATAAATAAAACATGAAATGATTATTAAAGACATGTTTGTTCTTGATAAATAAATTTAGCATTTTTTATCTTATTCCATCTTCAAACAGGCCATATTACTTTATAAGCAATATAATAGAAAAGTCTTAAGTTGTTTGAATTTATTGAACAAATTGTTTTGATTCATTTTGTTATTTTATTGGAACCTGTCCCAATTTTTGTTTTTTTTTGCATAGGAAAAAGAAAGAAAAATCAAGCATTTCTATAAAACACAATATGGAAAATCAAACTAATCTGAAATAATATAATATTGGACATACAACTAGAGGCTCACTGTTCACTGCTTAATCAGTGAAAGTAATAAATTTAATGATTATGATGACTGACAACAGCAGATGTTTTTTTTATTGGATGAAATTGCCAGTTCTCTATCCACCCACCTCCATTTTTTGGTCAGAATTATATTCTCTTGAACTGCCTTTATATAGCTAAAGGGATTCAACTGTGCTTTTATATATTTTTGACTGCAAGTAGAAATGGATTCATGCCTTTATCAAGGGCATAAGTGCAAAGTGAATACAAATTATTTTAACAAAAACTCAAACACTGTTGACTGAAAATCAGAACTCTTCATTTCAATATTTTCTAATTAATACACAACTAAATGGGCTAAATATTAACATTTAAAGAAATAATAGTAATGTAATTCTTTCTATTGTAATTATCAGTATGAAATTATATATATGAATAGAGACCATATTTTTCATGAATATCATGCATACACTATTTTCAAGTTTTAATTAGAAACAAAAATTTATGAAATGTCTTTTATTTGTTTTAATCAAATAGAAATGTTTCTGGTTATTATAAATACAAAAGAATAGAAAATAAATTAAAAACAGCAAGCAAAATATAAAGCTTAAACAACAACAATTTTTTAATGAATTTAAACAATATAAACAACAAAATCAACAATAAAGCAAAGACAACAATAAATCAATAATAAAATAATGAACATATTTTTTGGTGGGGAAATTCATAAAAATTGCAGGAAATTTTAAAATGTCATATATAAATTATCTATCATTATCTACCAAGAAGTAAAAGTTATGTTTTGTTAAAACAACTTTTATTTCTTGGTATATTCATTTGAACCTTGGAATTACTACCAATTCTTCATCTAAAATTTACTTAAATTTTAGTCCTAAAGGAATGAAAAAATGTTTTTCTATGTTAGCGTATAGCAATTAATCAATTTTTAAATAATTAAACTAATTCTAAAAAGTTTTATTTGAATTTAAAACTAATTTTTTTGGATTTTCTTGAATTTTGTTTCTTTACAGAATATTTCAATAAGTACAATGTAGATATAAGTCTTTATTATTAAGTAAGAAATATCATGATTTTTGAATTGTAATTTTTGGTGCTTAACCCTTTTCAGATTGAATTTATTTCTAAATGTTTTATGATAATTAAAACATTCATTTAAGTTTTGTGCTATCTGTATAAATTCACCTTTTCTTTCACTCTCTCTCATATATATATATATATATATATATATATATATATATATATATATAGATAGATAGATAGATAGATAGATAGATAGAGATATGTGCATGTGGGTTATAACAGAATTAAGCTCAGGCTTTAATAGTAGAAATATATATTTACTCATGAGTATCTGGTTTTGACTATTGAAACTTAATGCAAAAAAATATCTATATCATGCTTGAATCTGATTGGTCCATTAAGAATTGGGTAGGATTATAAGATCTTTATTCAGTCAAGTCGAAGGATAATTAAAATATGTACAACTACTGATCACAACTACTGGCATCCATAAAATTTCAGTGTGTAATGGAGAATATCAGTTGAAAAAAATGAATCTAGTGAAACAGCTTGGACTGTTGATAAAGAGCAACAAAAAGAGTTGATTGATAAAAACCAACAAATGATAAAACAACAAATTTAAAAAAAGGAATAGGAGGAAAGAATAGAAAAACTGAAAGATTTCTATGACACTGGTATTGGCACCCTTTTTTTTTAAAAAAAAAAGAAAAAATATTACTGAAGGGTGTCTTTATTATTGTCTAAGTCATTTTTTCTTTTTGAAATTCGAAAAGTTAAAAAAAATTGGGGGCTTAATTACTTTGGGCAACCAATTAAAAAATTCTGAAAAAATTTTCCACTTTTCCACTTATTTCTGAAGTTATAGTAAAAAATGAAAATGTGCTAATAATGGTAACAAGGACTATATAAATAATAGTAAAGGTAGTGATTTCTATTTGTCTTATTAATGCTTTAATCTTTATTGATGTCCTTGGTACAATAAATAATGTTAAAATATTTGTTAATTACCTTTTATTGTACAAAAATAATGATAACATAAGCTTCAACTTAATTGGTTACTTGTATTCAGTATTTTTCTTTATTCAATGTTTCAACTGGTTTGTTTTTCAGTTTACAATGGGAAGTGAAATGACTAGCCATTATTATTGTTGTAAATATATACATAAACTAAACCATGTTATAAGATTTACTTTTAAACTTTTAGACAACATAAATTCATTGGATATAATACTCTATTAAAAAAAAAAAAGTATTGCGAGTCTATTATATATATATATATATATATATATATATAATTATTTTTATAAAAAAAATTATAACATAAGTATGTTATAAAATCACTACAAAAATAGCCATTTTGTTTCAACACACTCTGTGTCTTATCAAGTGATGATGTTGAAAAGAAAATAAATGGTTTTAAAAGTTTCAGATTAATTAACGATCCTACACTGGGGGGAAACATTGTTACAAAAGCTAGAATAACCAATCAAAAACGAAGTATAGAAAGATTCAAAAGCTTGACAACGAAATCCTGCTCTAATAGCTATTCATATCTTTAAATACGTGTAATATTAAAAATAATTTATACTAACTAATAATTATAAATTTACATGATAAAATTTAATATTAAAATTAAAAACTGGCAATTTTAAAAACCAAATTTAATCACTATTAAGTTTAAATCTACAAAATTATTGATAAAAGAAAAAATATATATGTGTTTATTCAATTCATTTCTTCATTGAAATTACGTTCGAGAAGACCAGACGCTACAATACATCCGGTCGTTTGATAATACATGTATATATATTTTTTCTCTTTTTCCCTTCTTTTCCGTTTTTATTTTAAAGTTTGTGAATATGGTCTTAAACTCACGTTTATAATACATAAGCATCCAGACATAATTAGATACACACACATATACACACACACACACACACACAAACATACACACACACTAAAAAAAGGAGAGGTGTGGGGAATACATGAACATCTCTACAGCCCTTTATGAAAAAAGGAGACGTGGAAACTAACACTTATACACACACAGATAAATGTGAATACACTCTACATACACATAGACATCGATATATACACATACATACATCCACAGACAATTGCATAGACATTGAGAAATCACAACCAGTAAATATTTCAGACTTAAATAAATGCTAGCCACTTATCGAATTATAACTTAAGGGAGCAAATATACAAAGATAAAATGTTTAAAATAATATTATTTAATATTAAAACGAAAATTCTAAAACCATAAATATCAATAAAAAATATATATTAATCATCATATAAGTTGATAATAGTTTCATTATATATTAGGCAAAAGAAAAACAGGATAAAGAAATCCACAAATATATATATATATATATATATATATATATATATATATATATATACACACGGCAGCAAAAAACAAATTAACACACATAAAAAAATATACTCATACATACATATACATACAGAAATACATACAAATAAATATATAAACATAAACATATACGCATATATACATATCTATGATAACAAGTACACATGTACGCACATATACATATAAACCTACATACACACACATATATACACATAGACTTTTATGCACCCATACTTAGATATATGAAAAAAAAAAAAAAAAAAACTGTCATGATATACCAAAGTTTCCATACCCACACATACACAAACAAACTCATACATAATAGGTGCCAACACACACACATATATATACATACACAAACATACATAAATATATATACACACATACACACATATATACAAATAAATATATATATATAAATAAATATATCTATCTACAATAACAACTACCCATATATACATGCATACATAAAAATACAACAACATTCAACCAAATACATATATAAACGAACTAACATATAGATACATAAATATACCTTCAAACACCAACACACAGCAATATACATATAGTCTAACATACAAATATATAAACACATTCATACAAACAGAAATATACTTAAATATAAATACACATACACAATAAAATAGGACATATAGATATATACATATATATGCACACACGCATATATATATATATATATATACACACACATACTTACACACATACACATATACATACATATATATATATATACAAATATATCGTGGCACAAAGCTGAAATTAGGGGGTACCCAGTGAGGGACGAACTCATACCTCAGTCGCACCCAATCTAGCGAACCATGCTGGCCAACCATTATACTGCCGTGATTTTATCATACATATACATGTACATACTCATACATATACACATACATATACACACATACATACACATATATATATGCATACACATACATACATATATATATATATCCAACCACATACACATACATACATATATATATATATACACATACAAACATATATATATATATTTACATACATACATACATATACACACACAAATACATACATATACACACACCCATACACACATACATATATAGGCACACACATACACATATACAGCAACAATTATTAACCTTTTCTCTTATAATCTACCTTACCTTCCCACATAATATATATATATATATATATATATATACACACACACTCATATATATATATACATACATACACACCCCACACATACACCCACACATATAAAAAAAAACAAAAAAAAAAACATAAATACATTTATACACCAACCTACACATTCCACAGTGCAAATACTCTAATCAACACATAAATAAATATATACACATTTACACCAACACTAATAACACTATGTAGGTAAGCAATACACACTTATATCGTAAGTATGACCATCATGCAATAAAAATACTAATCTATTAAAAATACAGCGACATATCATTATCATTTAAAGTATACGACCCCTACACTAAGTTAAATTTATAACGGTGTTTACAATTTACTGTAAGTTCATATCTTTGATTTAAGTGATCAGCCTTGTTTTTTAAATCTAATAATTTCAAATTTTCATTAAGGCATAGGTAACATGGGGTATATAGGGAGTTACACGTTGAGCTTTCTTAACCAAACTCTATTTAATCGTAGGTGTTTTGTTCTTATCTTTTAGATTCCAAAAATACTTGGATAATGAGGTCATGTACCTATATTCACTGTGATTAAAGGATTGCATATGCCCCCGCCAGCGTTCCTTGAATGTTTTCATAGTAGAACCAATGTAAAACTTCTTTATATTTGGATTTTCAATTGTTGAAATAGTACCAAGATAGACTACAGAAGTAATCCCACAGTTATTTTGTAGTGGACAATAATTCGGATTCCTACAATTACATAAGTTGTTATTTGTATTCTTATAATTAGTATTGCAGTTAATAACCTGTTGATTAGTCAAGTCTTTTTGAATTCTATACTTGTTAAAGACTATGTTGTTATGTTTTTTTAATTATCTGCTCTCTAGGTTATCAGCACAACTATAGCTTAATTTAAGGGTATTAGGATTAAATATTTTACTAAGTGGGTTAGTTTCAGGGTTGGGGAAATGTTTTTTGATTAGGTTTATTAGGTTAGTTTCCACGTCTCCTTTTTTCATAAAGGGCTGTAGAGATGTTCATGTATTCCCCACACCTCTCCTTTTTTTAGTGTGTGTGTATGTTTGTGTGTGTGTATCTAATTATGTCTGGATGCTTATGTATTATAATCTGATTGTGTTTTTGTTGTGTCACACGTGAGTCTAAGACCATATTCACAAACTTTAAAATAAAAACGGAAAAGAAGGGAAAAAGAGAAAAAATATATATACATGTATTATCAAATGACTGGATGTATTGTAGCGTCTGGTCTTCTCGAACGTAATTTCAATGAAGAAATGAATTGAATAAACACATATATATTTTTTCTTTTATCAATAATTTTGTAGTTTTTAAACTTAATAGTGATTAAATTTGGTTTTTAAAAATTGCCAGTTTTTAATTTTAATATTAAATTTTATCATGTAAATTTACAATTATTAGTTAGTATAAATTATTTTTAATATTACACGTATTTAAAGATATGAATAGCTATTAGAGCAGGATTTCGTTGTCAAGCTTTTGAATCTTTCTATACTTTGTTTTTGATTGGTTATTCTAGCTTTTGTAACAATGTTTCCCCCAGTGTAGGATCGTTAATTAATCTGAAACTTTTAAAACCATTTATTTTCTTTTTCAACATCATCACTTGATAAGACACATAGTGTGTTGAAACAAAATGGCTATTTTTGTAGTGATTTTATAACATACTTATGTTATAATTTTTTTTATAAAATAATTATATCTGCTCTACTTTGTATTGAGCACTCTTTTAAGAATAGTAATTGTTGGTTATTGGAATTCATTCCGTGTATACCAATTATATACTTTGGTATATATATATATATATATATATATATATATATACTGAAGGGCTGTATATGTCAGTGATGGTCAGATGGTCATACTTGCTTTGTGCATCAACAGCCACTATATATATATAGTGGTATAGAAAGATACTCGTTAAACAAGCTGAAGTTGGAAAAATGGCTCTTTAATTGGGTATGACACTCAAAGTAACTGGGATGACACACTTATCTAACTGAAATCAGTCTCAACCAATAAGAGCTGTGATTTATGATCATCTTTATCAAGCTGGTAAGAGCAAGAGAAATACCATTTTATTTGTTAGTCACTTGACCTCTGAGAATGCTGCTAGGAACCCCTTTTGATACTTTCTACTTTTTCCATTTTAGTAAATGAGTTTCATTTACAGCTGTCCTAGTAGAAGCATATGAATAAACTAGAATGATTCCTTCAACTGTTTTTCCTCACACATCATTTTTCAATAAGAGCTGGTCACTTTTTAATCATGCTAAATCAAAGTGACAATGATCTAGTTCTGACACTTGTTGAAAATACGTTTTAAATGCTGCTAACAATCAGAAACAGCTGAAATTTTGTGGACATAACAAGGAAAGAAGGCTTGAAGAATTTAACACACACAGGGCATAATGAAGGCAAGAGAAAGAGGAAAACAGTGAACATTTATCTACTCAATAAATGTTATTAAATAAGTTACAGAACAAACACTGCAAAGACAAAACTTACCTAGTGCAACAAGAATATTGCAAGAATATTGTGGGCAGCCATTATTAGTCATATTTGAAGTAAATGGTAGATAAGAACAATAACTCATTTGTGGACGGTAATGACCAGAATCACTTTTGGGATCATCTGATAAATTGAATAGAGCATAAATATTTTTGTCAAGGAACAATTTCTCTTTTTGTATTGCTTTTTTTAAAAGTTTATTTAAATCTTTTAACATCCATTAAAAATTAAAATTACTGTTTGAATGAATTTGATTTGTGCTATACAAACTGATATGAAAGAAACAATCTAAAGATTTATGTTTATTTTAATTTTATAAAGTCATTTAGCTGAAAATGGAGTTACATGGTATTGTTTCATTCAGAGTTTTTGTAAGAAAAACAAATGTTCCTTATAAATATTTGCTGAACAATGCTAATTTTGATACAAAACTGTACAGAGATATCATAAATGTTAGATATATATTTCTATATTTAGTGTGGATTGTAAAAATAACAGTAAATGCTAAATACCAAATACAAATAAATTTTCAGTAAGATAATTCATCAGCTTTGTCAAAATATTGAAAATATACAATTGTTAAAAATAAAATTACAATAAGATTACAACAAATCCAAAAAATAAGAAGTATAAAATATGCAACAAGAACAGTTACATAGCATAATATTACATAGCATAATGATACATAGCACGATGTTACAAAAGCAAGCAAATACAGAAAGCCCATTAAAAATTTAAAAAAAATGAAAGCAAAAAGATTTTAAAGTTAAATTTTTATGTGCATAGATCAAATTTCCCTATTTAAATTCAAGATTATATATAACAATTTAAAATGGGATTTGTTATTTTTTGAAATTTAACATCTTTTTTCATAAATGAAACAAGTGTTTAAATCTAAACACCTGTTTCTTAAAATTGTTCATCAAAACAAAAATGAGTGCATTTAGATGCAACCCTGTTAAGTTTAATGAGTCATAGTCAATGATAGGATAATAAAAAATGATGCTTAGTTTGTAGTCTACAAATTCTTGGAAAGCCAGTTTTATTTTATGATTGTGGAAGATATCTAGTATATGATGCTAAAAAAGTCATTTTACCATGGTAGTTAGATTATCTGAGAACAAAAGGTGTAATTTGATATTGTGGTAGCAGTGGCTGATAAAAAATGCTTGATGTAATTTTACTTATCATTCTGTATATGCATATTGCCTATGACAACTTTAAAATCTCTGGAATAAAATATTGATTAGAAAAGGAAAATATAGAAAAACAATTAAAAACATAATACAACTAACAATTAGGTTAGTAAAATTCAACTTTTAATACATAACAACAAATAATAATAAATAAAATTTGTAAAAAGAAATATAGATAGTTTTTAGGACATTATTGTTTTCTTCACCCATTTAGGGCTTAGATGTAACTCGGTAATTATAACAAAAAGCACATACAAAGAACAAAGATTCATGTTTATTTAGAGAAATAAAAAGGCAAAAAAAATTATCTTATTGATTTGAATAGTCAAAGGCTCAAAATGTTAACAGCTGTTAATTTAGTGTGAAATGATTTAAAAATAAAAAGAAAGAAGAAAAGCTGTACATTGAATGCTCAAATATATCACACAAACAGTCAGATATCACAAAAGTTGTGTGGAAATTTTTTTCTCATATATTTTAGATGGTAGTCAGAAAATATGATCTGGAAAATTTCATCTTAAAATTTGATTATCAAGTGTTAAATTTTAAATAACATATAAGCTACTTTAAATGTAAAGATGAATTGATTTTCATATAGAAAAAAAAGACAAAAAAAATCAAACCATGTAGTTATATGATGTAAAGGATAAAACTAGCTTGTTGAAAACCATTCTACATAATTTAAAATCACCTGTTTCAATTTATAATAATTTACAATCAGACTAATGCCCTCATCTTTGTTATTATCACAGTATTATCCCTAAACATGGACAATGGAATGAGAACTATCTACCTCCATAAATTAAATAAATTTCAGTTTGAAATTCCTTGAAGGTTGCCCAGATTGACAAGATATATGAAGAAGGCTAAAGAGAAAAATAGTTGAAATGTTGTGATAATAACACAAAGGTGAAGACACATGCCTGATTGTAAATAATAACTCATCATTTCAGAAATTCAGACAGACAAAATTAAAAAAGGTAGTGGATTAATATCAAATTTTATTGAAAATACAATGTAAAGAAATAAGATTTGGTCTCAGAAAGTAATGGCAACAAAATATTTAAATACTTTCTGAGACCAAATCTTATTTTTCACCTAGTATTTTCAATAAAATTTGATATTAATCCACCACCTTTTTTAATTTCAATTTTTATTTTCCATTAATATTTCAGCAATGTTCTTATATTAATTCCTATTTTATTTTTTTTAACATATTTCCATAAGTTTTTCTTTTTTGACTAAATTTTCCATTACTGAATTTTTCTGGCACCATCTTAGATTACATAGCTTCTTTTTTAATGAATACATTAGTCATGGAGTTGAGAGCAGCAATCAAAAGTTGTTATATATTGGTGAATTATTAGTTATTGTGAATGATTGTTTAGTGAAGTTGCAGTATATCGGATATCAATAATTCTAAGCTGATGCATATAGATTAATCAATAGAAAGTAGAGATTAGTCAGAAGCTGAAGTTTATTACTTTTTTTGATAGTAAAAGGTTGTAACTGTTAGTAAAAAAAACAGAGGTAGTTATTTACTGATTGGTCAATAATTAGAAGCTGCATTTATATATTAGCTAATAGCTAGAAGCTGAGATTAGCCAACTAGTCAATAATAACTGGAGTTTGTTGGTCAATAAACAAAATTTACAGCTTTATTATTTGGTCAATAGTGACAAGCTTAAAATAGTTACAAACTACCATTGATTCAAGTAGTACAATTAGCTTTTAAATAAAAGAACATTATAATTTGTAATGAAATTGTTAATCTATTATCTAAGGTTCTTAAATACCTCTTGTGTAAACAATTTAGTTGAAGTGCAAATATCAAACAGATTTCAAAGATCTGAAAGTAATATGACACATTATAAAGTAATATAATGGTTATAGATAACATACATATTGACAAAGAAAATTATAAAATTATTTTGAATGAATAAAATAATAAATGAACAAAATATGCAGATGCAGTTGGTGTTACTGCTATTTTTTTATGCAATGAAATCTAAGATGAAGGAATGTATATCTTGTACATTACACAAGAAAAAAAGGCATTTATTAACTCATACTCATTTCACTCAGAAAATGATTAAGTCATATATGTGTGTGTGTGTGTGTGAGAGAGCACATGTATCAAATATGTAAACCATATAAGTGGACAAGAAATTCAAAAGTTGATTTACAAAACCATACATGATTCTTTGCAATTTTTTATTTAGAATTCTTTTTTAAAATGAGTGAAATGATTTCTTCTCTAAACTTTGGCATTACTTTTAGTAGAAATTTTGGTATAAAAGCTACAAATGTAACCCTACTTTCTTTTCACAAAAGTCTATTTGTATTTTCAGCTTAAAGCATTATTTTTACTGCACCAGTTATAACAATTAGAGCACAGTAATAAAAGTCCTATATATATATATATATATATATATATATATATGAGATAACAATATATATTTTTATATATCAAGAACAGTATAGGGGAAATTGTATGATAAAGTGGAAAAAGTTTACTTGTGACATATTTCGTCCTTCAGCAGAACTTCATCAGACAAAATTTGTTATGTTAGTACGACTATACATTTCCATTTTGTCATACAATTTCCCCTCTTTCTCTCTACACACACACATACACACACACACACACAGAGTACAAAATAATAAGCAGTAATATTTCAGTTATAATTTTATTTATATCTAACCAAGCTAAAAACTATTTACTATTATTTGAAATTATTATTCATATCTTCAAATTTCTGCAGGATGTTACATAATTTGAAAGAACATGAATACTATTTTATAATTTGTTAAAGCTAGAAAATGAAAATATTTGAAAAATGCAGTAATGGCAACCTTATTTAGGAATTACACACACAAAAATAGTAATATTTGTCTCAATTTGTACATAAAATTCAACATGTACTTTTTATTTAAAAATATGTCAATATGCATATAAATATTTACTATTCAATACATGCATATTTGTAGGTGAAAAATAAATAGAAATTAGGCATTACTATTTATGTTATTTGGATTATTATTTACATATATATATATATATATATATATATATATATCATAAACATGTAAATAATAAGATTTTTAAAAAATATTTGTATGATGTGTGCAAATGTATTTTAATTTTTGTACATGTTTAGAGCAAGAATATATTTTCTTTTAATATTTTTAAATTGGAATTTATAATATTTCAAAATTAATCATACTAAATTCTGTTCAGACAAAGGAACTCCTTTTTCATGTACACATTTCAGTTGATCCAGCTTCAGCCCTGGCAGGTGTACACTCAATGTGTTTAATATTAACATCAAGCACATGAAAAAGGGGTTCAGTTGCTTGAACAAAATTTGAAATGTTAATTGCTCCACTCAAGATTATAAACAAAATAATGATCTTGTAATTTTAAGTTTATTTATGGCTGTGATTTTTAAATTGTATTTATTTAAATTCTATCTTAAAAATGAAAAGAAAAAATTTTTTTATGTATATAGTGTTTCTTTGTGTATAATATGAAAAATTTTGTATCCAAATCTGAGCAAAAATGTTGGGGGCTGAATATAATCAGAAAGATATTTCATACATTACAAACAACTAACAAATAGTTTTAACTTTCAACATATAAACCTGATATTTCGGGCTGAGTGTTATTTTGGTATATACCAGAAGCTCTCACAATGGGATCCACAAGACTTCTGTAAAAGGCCCATTGAAGGAAAATCATTTTGAAAAATATGAAGTGAAAATATAATAATTTTTTTTTTATGCAAAAAGAAAAAAAAAAAGAAAAGAAAAAGCATATCCAGAGCTATCAGAAAACTCTATTAAAATACTTCTCTTCCCTGAACTGTAGTGCCAAACTGAGTACCTGTATTATACATGAGGCTATACTTTTATACATAATTTTCCCCTTAAAATTCAGTACTCCTAATATGCAGTGTAAAACACAAAGAAATACAGTAAATACAAAACCATAGTATAGGTACTTAAATGAACCCCTATCAAAAGAAGTACCTTACACATTTTTTATTTCAATATATATCACTTATAGCTAAATAAGTATAAAAGTTATAATATTTATGATAGTAAAATGATCTTCACTTAGACAATCATTTTAATATAAATTTTTAGTAAATAACCAATTTTAGTCAGACGTTTTTTAGATATTGAAAGTTTATCTAAAAAATATTTATTTTTTGTTAAACCACTTTTTTTCATGGTATTTTTTCCTAGTTTTTAGTATTCAATCCCATATGTCATTAGATACATTATTTTTTTTATTTGTTTTTGTACTGTGGCCATTACTGTTACAGAATAACTGTTATATTGAAATAAAATTTGAACTTAATACACTCAGATATACTCATAACTGAAAAATAAATATATATTGTATTGAAAACTGCAATTGAGCTATGTTCTTTGATGAAACAATACTAACCTTGTATTGCTCATTAATGTTTTCAAGATCATCTTTACATAGTTATTCCCCTTTACCTCATGGTTAAAAAAAAATCATCGATAACCCTACTTAATAATTATAATTTTTACAAATAGGTAGAGAGATATACAACTATTTCCATTCAGATCTACAATTGTACTTTTTTACCCAGACACAAATATAAGCTCAATCACATGTTCCTTGAAAAATGACTAATAATAATAATAATAATAAATAAATGAATAAATACAATGATACATCTTTGTTCTTATTGTACATGAACAGTGTAAGAAAAAATCTTAAGAATTTGTTCATTTCTCCAACTGATGTTGATAAAAAAATAAATAAATAAAAAAACCTGTGATGTCATTTGACCAAAATGTGAGTGAGATGATAAGTGGTTTCTGGAATCCTTGTGCCAAATTCCAGTCAACAATTCCAAGAATATCAAACCGTTACAATGGAATATTCAACTACAATTCAATTCCACTGATTACAATTATCAAAAATTTTATGAACCTTGTAAAATCAACATTTTTTATACATTTAAATTCGTTTTTAACCCTCTTACTTTTGTCATATTCTATAGGAAAATCATTTGAATTTCAAATTTATTATTTTTTGAATTTTTTTTTACATATGACTAAATACTTCTTTTCCTTTCTTTTTTATTCAATCTTGATTTTGCTTTTTTAATTTTTTTTTAACTTTCCAAGTCCAAGGATCTTAGCAGCTTTGTGCTGAATCAGCAAATCAAACACCCGCTCCATGAGCTGAAAAGAATAAAATAAATAATTATAAAATACCAAATTATAATGAAGTAATTATTAAATAAAATATACATAACATTTGATATACATTACTTTGTGCAAAGGAATGAACATTTTGATGATTATTAATTTCTGACAAGTATTTTTGTTGTCTTTGAATGAAAGAGATTCAGATACACAAATAATTTTCAAGTATGGTTTAGCATCTCTCTTAATTTATGACAAAAATATGAATGGATACTTGAATTTCTTGAATTTGAAATAACTAGTTCAATGAGTGGCCACAAGGTGTTGTGTGTGGTACTAATTCTTAATTGTTTATACTACTGTGGTTGTTAACTTCATTATCAGTTTTTTTAAAATCCTTAATTAATTTGCTTTCATTTACTCCTAGTGCATTTACACAATCACTGACAAGTTAATATTAATATAAGAAAATTTTGCTTATATTTAATTTCCTAGCAGTCCTAATACTTTAAAAATATAAGATTTTTATAATGGTTCAGAGGTGTATTATTTATTATTATTATTATGTGACCCCTGATTGTTTGGCAAAATGGTTAACCTGACATGGTTCTAAAAACAATGGTGCCAGTAAATTGGTGGTGCACCTGTGTTAGTCAAAACTCAATAACAATCATAAAGGTCCATCTAAAAAATTTCAACTAATTTTACTGATATATGTAAACAAAAGATAGCAGTGTATCAAGTATTTGGGGTAATATAAGGAATAAAGCTATAAAATTATATTTGTATAGCTGCTAACAACTGACTTTTTCAGCTTAATATATAAGGCAGCTGTCAGAAAAAGTTAAGCATAAGACATGCAAGTTGAAGTTTTACCAGGGGCTTAATTTTTTATTCCCCCATACACAATACTTACATACTTAACAATCATAGAACAACACTGTAGGAGTTGCAATAAAAAGAAAGAAATACTAATCAAAAATAGTTGACAAAGAAATTTTGAATAATAATAATATAACTAATAATAGGTAATTTTGTTATAATTCAAGGTTATTCAATTAAAGGAAAATAATTTGCTTTGTGACTTGAATTTATAAGCACAAATATTTGTACACAATTATTAATGCACAAATATAAGGTAATTAATTTTCACCAATAATGATAGAGTAATGTTGGATAATTATGAAAAGGAAAAGATGACATGAGAGAGACATAGAAAAAGAGAAGAAACTAGGTTGGTGAGAGATGATATAAAAATAAAAGTGTAAAGACAGCACAGAAGAAAAAAAAAAAAGAAAGTAGAACTGAAAATGAAAGCTGAGATGAGAGAAAAAGATTGCTGAGAGAGAGATAGAGAGAGAGAGAGCAATAGTCAGGAAAAGAAAGTGTATATAATAGAATGATGGAGAGGGAAAACCTGGTGAGAGAAAAAGAATGCGAATGAAGAAGAAGTGAAAGGCAAAGAAACGAAAAGAGAAAAAAAATTATTATTTTTTTAACAAAAATAAAATAGGAACCTTTATTTTATCATCTAGGTATGTTCATAAATTTTCTGAAGCAGTTCCCCAAATTTGATGAAAACTAAGTTTAATCATCAAAATCTTTATGTTATTATGTATCTATATAATACTAAGTCTGTGAATCGTGCTTACAAGGTGTGTCAATCTGTCGGGTGTATAATAATGATTTAAGTTTCTTTCCACCTCTCTGTGATTGTATGCATGTTTGTTCATCTTTCAGCTTTCTCTAAACAAACAATATTTTAAATATTTAAAAAGTATTTTTTGCCATATTTAAAAAATATTTTCAAGTGAATATGATTTAAAAATATTTTCTAACATATTGAAAAATATTTTCAAGTTAATCTGATTTTAAAAATATTTTAAGTACCTCTATAAGATCGCTAAAACCATGATGAAAACAGGCTCCAAATGTAATGAAAACATAGTTTGATTGTTAAAATTTTTTTGTTATTAAGAAGAAAGATCAAAGTATTTTTTGATTATTTAATTAAATTTTTTACTCCTTTTTAGAACATTTTGATTAATAAACTTTTTTTTCTTGTGTCAGCAGCTGTAGCTTAGCAAATTTTTGACTCTTTTTTGCTGTGATACTCATTAATTTGGAAATTCTTGCAATAATCAAATAATTGTAAGATTTAAATGAAATTTTCAGGACTTATTCACAAATGAATGAAATTATTAAAAAAAATTTTTTTATTAGAAAATCTTGGTAAAGACATTTTTTATTTTACATGTGTTTTTTTCTCCTTACTTAATTTTATGAAAGCTTGAGAAATTCATTGAGATAATTTTTAGTGACTAAAAGCAGAATTTTTTGAAGAATTTAAATCACCTATTGTTTTTTTTCAAAATCAGACCTGGTCTTACTAAAAATCTGTTCTGAATTGAAAAATAAAAATGCAATAAAACTAAAACATTATTTAATTGGAGAAGCTTTTAATTGCTTTTATGAATATATATTAAAGAGAATTTTTGATGAAAAATGAATTTTTTGAAAATTTGTTTTCATTTTTTTTACAATTTAAAATTAAATAATTTATAAAGTTTTTGAATCTCTTAAAGTTCAATTTTAATGAGATAATTTAGTAAAACTATATTTACTAATCATATATTTTAAAGCTTATAACAATCTGAAGACCTTGACTATTTTTAAAAGAATTTCAATTTGTTTTTATATATGTACATTGATGCAGAATCTCTGAAGTATGGATGTACAAACTGATAAATCTATTCTTAAAAGGTCACGTGTTTTAAGGGTTGTCCCTCCTTATGGAAAAAATAAAAACAAAGCTTTAATGAATTTTCTCATCTGCTACACCATACTTAACTATGAACACATTCAGCAGTCAATCTGTTGTCAATAAATCAATTAACAAGTCAGAAAAACAAGATCCTGCAGTTAAGAAACGTTTGTATACAACATTTTATACTATAAGTAATATTTATTTCAGATCAGATTAATTTAACTTTAAATTTGCCAATTTTCCTCAAATAACATTTCAGAAATATGTATTTTTGCAATATTTTTAAAACAGAAAATAAAGTTTTGTTTACAAATATCTAAGAAATGGTTGATAATCACAGAAAAAAAAAGTTTATTCCAATCAATATAATTTCTGTCTGAAATACACCAAAGTCTTTTGCTTAATCCTTATAGTAAACTTAATGTTTTTAAAGCTAAATTCAGGAAAACATTTTAATTTTTAAAAATTCATTTTAAACCTTATGTTTACCCAATTTGTAGAGGTACCTAATTTTAGGACTTAAAAATAAGAGTTGTTCATACAGTAAGTATTTTTATTTCAACTTTTTTCAAACAGACAATTTTTTTAATGTTGAAATCATCTTCAATGTTTTATACAACCTGAACCGTCAGTGACCCAATGGGTTGCAAGTAGTCTAGTTAAGAGTAAAGACCAAAGTGTTTTTTGATTATTTTATTAAATTTTGAAATACTTTTTAAAACATTCAAAATTTTGATTAAAGATCTTGTTTTTCTTGCATCAACAGATGGACTATAAAATAACAACAAATTTTGGCATCATTTTAGCAGTGAAAGACACATTGATTTGGAAATTCTTGCAAAAATCAAATAACTGTCAGATTTTAATGAAACTATCAAGACTAATTCACAAATGAATGAAATTATTTTAGACATGCTTTTGTTATCCCCACTTAATTTTATGAAATTCAAATGTGCAACTTTTATTGATTATATTAGTTAAACGCATAAGTCTTTGAAGAATTTAAATCATTAATTTCTTTTAGTAAAATTGGACCAGCAGTTACGGAAAATTTGCTCTGAATTGTAAAATCCAGAACCCAATAAAACTAAGACATTATTTAATTAGAAAAGATTTTAATTGCTTTTATGAATAATATATATTAAGGACAATATTGCCTAAAGCAAAAAAAAATGAATTTTTAAAAATTCAGTTTCAGTGTTGTAATTTTTAGGAAATACTGTTATTATGTAAAACTATTTTTACTAATCATAAATCTAAAAGCTTGTAGTAGTAAGTTAATATATATATGACCATTTGTAGATGTCTGTTTATTAACATGACCACACAATTTATATTTAACGCAAAATACCACAAAATATGAAACACAAGAAGGAACAAAAATGGTCTTATAACAACATTTATATTTATTTTTGTGTAATGTACATGTATAGAGGTTACTATTTTGTTGGTGTTATGTCCCTTTGAATAAAAGTTTTATTGATGAAATTGAAATATTTTTATCTGAGCTCACAAAAGTTGAATGAATTATAAAGCTGAGAAATGCTGAATAAACTGTAGCTTTAGAAGAGTATTTCAAAGAGAAAAGTTATTGTTGCTTGCTTGGAAATGTTTTGCATGTTTGTAAAATTTCGTGTGTACGTGCATGCGTGAATATATTTTTAACATCTGACTGCACATAGTTGAGACGGGATCCTTTAAGGTTACATCTTTGCAGGAAAAGAGGAGAGAAGAGAGAGTGAGCAAGCTTGTGTCTGCTATTTATAATTAATGTAAACACATGACATGCTCCCAGGAAAATGGCAGGAAAACTTGACTTGGTCACGTGCTGGAAAATTATTGTACGTGGGTGGATTGCAACGCCCCCTTGTATGTTTATTGACCAATTAGAAGCTGATGTTTCCTGAAAATCTGTATGAAGCTGAATAAGCTTTTGATCCTCTTTTTTGCACAGATTTCTACAAAATTCAACATTAATAAGAAAATGGTAGCGGGATGCTAAAAGCTTATTACAATCTGCAATCTAGCAATATTTTAAAAAAAGAATTTAAAATTTTTGCTGTATGTGTATAAACATGCCTTATTTTTTATATACAGATGTTCATACATAACACTATCAATAAAAAGACATGTTTTAAGAATTGTTTAAAAATTCTTAACTGAGGTAATATAAAATTAATAATAAATAAAATACCATAAATTTCATAATAGATGTACATAAAAATTATAGGTACCTCTCTTGTTTATGAAAGTTTATGTGATATTAATTTTTATATTACTTCAGTTATTTTTCTAGAAAGCATCTTCAAACAAGTCTATAAAAATATATATACCTAAAAATCAATAAAATATTAAGCTACTTAAAATATTTAATTTAAAATTACTGGGTAGTTAAATAAGTTCACTTAAAATTTAGGTCACTTCTGTTCATCCATCTGATGACTTCTGACCTCAGCTGTCAATACCATCAATCAACACCTAAAAAAGTCACTGTGGTTAATAAAGGCTTTTTTTATTTTCTACTACATTTTTATGCTAAAAAAAGTTAGTAATGTTTGTTTCAAATTAGATTAAGTAAACGTTAAATTTCCTAATTTTCTTCAAATAACATTTGAAAAAGTATATTTTATTTTTTCAAGACTTTTAAAATGGAGAATTAACATTTGTTCACAAATGTCTCAAAAGTGTGACATCTTTGATTTTGCTGAAACCAAAAAAAAAAAAACAAGTCTATTCCAATCAATATAAATTCTGTTTTAAATACACCAAAGTTATTCCTTTACTTTTGAATTTTTAAAGCTAAAAAGAAAGTTTCAAGACTTTTCATTTTTAAAGATACATTTTAAACCTTAGGTATCACAAATTTGTGAACATACTTATCATAAACATAATAGTTCTTAGTTCTACTTACCCGTTCCCAAATGAAATTGGCAAATCTGTCAATGTAGTGCCCAATATCAATAAGTACACCACTGTAACGAACATAGACAACAGTGATGACCAGAATCAACATCAGCCACATAAATATGTTGAACAAAAAGACAACTGGGGACAGTCCAAATAATGCAAATACACCTGCACATAAGTAGCTGATAATGCACATTATGACCAGCACAGTTGGGGTGCGAGCAGCACTGAAAAAGTTCTTGCTTTGATTGTGTTTACACAAATTTTCATAGGCTTCTTCCAATTCAGCAATCAGTTTCTGTTCATACTTATGGCTGAATTCTGGACCACCCATTTTACGAGCATGTCGGAATTCATTCATGGCTTTCCTCTTGTTTTTTTCATGCTCAAACTTGAGTCGATCAGGATGCATGTAAGGCCGATTACCACCCACAGCCTGAGAGTAAGGGAGAAAGAGAGAAAATAATTAACATATACAAATGACACTGGTACAACTATATATGCATATATATACAAATAGGATATGTACAGCATTGATTAACATCATTGACATGTCACATCACAGGTCTTGTAACCCTTTAGGGGGTCATAAGGGCATCATATATACTGGAGCTATAGCAGCAGTGGGATGTCTAGAACAAGAGAGACTAATGGGGCCAAATCTCTCTTGAAACTGGTTTTGAATTTAGTTTTCCTTCTAGACAATTGTAAGAGAGTCAAGAGAGTCTGTCCAGATATTTAATCCACAACTGGAATAAGATAGATTCAGGTCCTTTCCATGAACATTAGCACAAATAAATGGAACACACTCAAGTAGAATTGAACTTAACATGCTGAAATCATTTTAATTACTTATAAACATTATAAACTGTGCATCCCATTGATTAACATAGATACAAATAAATGATTCTTGTTTAATTAAATCCTTGTTATTTTTATTTATCTTTTTTCACCAACAATCTAAAAATATATTTCAGATAGAAGGATTCTCTTAGTGAATCGTATATAAAAGAATATATGAAAATAACTTTTGATATACTGTTTTGATCAGAAATCAAATATCTACAAATCTAAATAATTTAGATCTGTATATGAACTTTTGTAAAATATAATTATTGTGACAGAGTATCTGGGAAACACACACGCACATATATTTTTTTTTTTTAGTGAAATTGGAGTAGATTTGAATAGCGAAATTAAATCAGAGCATTTTGTTTACTGATGGGGAAATCCATCTAGGGCAGAAGTTGTACCCATTGAATCTGGATCATCAGGAGACAATGGAAATGGTCAAAATAATTTTTATTGATTAAAAATTGAAATAGAGCTGAGTAAGCTAGAAGAAACTTTGGAAATCACATGATTTTGGTTGAAGCAGCCAGAAAGTTCCCCATGATAATTGCGTGTGAAGTAGTAAGGCCGAGGGTCAGTTATAACCAGCCGGGTTTATCTATATAAACGTGTAGTTATGCTGAAAAAGAGGGAATTGGCCCGGGCAAGTGTTGAGAGGAGGAATGCCATTATAACTTTAAGCCATGCACAGAAATCTTTATCCCTCCATCTCAAGAGTTGTATATCATTCTGAGACAATTTAACAACAAGATAATCACATACACTCACTCTCTGTCTAGAATCCAGTGTATGTATCTATTCTTTTCTGTTATATAAAAGACATTACAAATTCAACCATGATGTTTGTCTGGCTTTCTGTAGATATTAATTTTTTTTTTTTTTTTTTTTGCTGCATTCTAAATTTTTTAGCACAAACTCTCCAGTCGTGTCTACATCTTCAGTCGACCGTGAATGGATGAACATCACTTCTGCTCTCTGGATCAAATAAATCACAATGTGGGCAGGAAGCAGGATTAAACCAGTGGACTGGTCGAATAATCTTTGGATGGTCAGGGGACCTATGGCCAATCCCTTAAGTTCGGTTAGGACTGAGTAGACACCTCAACCCCGAGAGTAAGACGCCAGAGGTTGACGGGCCGGGGTGAAAGTGTTAGATTTTATATTTTTGCATAAAAATTTAAATTATCCCATTTTTTCAAGAGGTAGAAACTCAACTATTTCTTAAATATATTTATGGGAAAGGATGGGTAAAGCTAGTGCGATAAGTTTTTTGATTTTTTAATTGTGATAATTCAGGGGAAAATCATGTATACATAATTATAGGGATGTGTGGCTAGCATGGCAGTTATTGGCATGGAAAGAAAAATTGCTGAGCTGAGTTCAAACTCTGGCTCAGACAGTTTGCATTCATTTTGCACTAATTGTGGAAGACATGAATCCATTTTTTCCTACCAGCTAAGAGTTAAATAGCATAGCCTTCACTGGCATCAAGTTTACAAAACAACAGGAAATCACTCCATTATTTTCCCCATCCCTAAGTATGTTCATGACAATGCACAGTTTATAGATATAAAAAATAAAAACCATAATTACAATATGCTCAAAGCAATATTTCAATATTAAATAGAATATTAAATGAATATACCTTATTTTCTATAAAACAATTGTTATCAATACATTATTAATTACATGTTATATTTTCTTTGAAGAAAAAATATTTTTATTCTTCAAAATACATGTGACCAAAATTTAAAATATTTACTTGCAGAAAAGAAAAATAATTACAGTTAAAGTATTAAATATTTTTATTACCCAAGATTTTATCAATTTGAAGAAATAAATTGTAATTCAGGAATTTTAATTTACCATACAATAACTTTTTGCTAACAAATAGTACAATAGACTATGGAATAATTATCAATAAATATTATGAAACAGATGGGCAACATTTAATATCCCATGTATATATATGAATATATAACTTAAATATCAAATAAAAACTATTTTTGCAGCCAATATGAATAAAAACAAATAATGAAACTTACTGATAAGGAAGATAATTTTAGGCAATGTAAATTAAAAGATAGATACCTGATCTAAAAATTTTAATTTTTAGAAGTATGTTCAGTTAAAAATATTCTAATAGATCTGAATGTTATCAAGAAATATATTGAAACTCAAGATGTTAAATTTAGCAGCAGTATTAATTTTTATATTTTTAATTTTGGTTACATAAAACATTGTCAACTTTTGATAAATATTTTCTTTCATCTTCATTTTTATTTTATTTTTGATTAGATAAAATACTGTCAACTATTATTATAAAGACCAATACTTACTTTCATCTTCATTTTTGATTTTTGATTAGAGGAAGCATTGCTAACTATTATTATTACTCTGATTAGTTAATTTTTATCACAACTTTACTTGGATCATTGATCTATGGCCATGAGTATTGAGTGCAGATTGGAAGTAAAGGATGAACTCATAGTGAGATCTTAACTCATATCCTTTTTGTCTAAGGGTAGCCCCATTTTTAATATAACAGATAATTTACTCAAGTAAGAGAACTTCGCAAATTAAATCTAACCTTTAAACCTATTCCTGATTCTAGGATTTCAATGAGTGTTGTATTTGGTTTTTGTTTTCATATAAGCAATATTAGTAGCAGCAATTTTATTTTTTTAATAAAACATTGCTGGTCATTATTATTAGTTTTAACTAAGATAAAAGTAAATACTACTTTAAAATAATGCAAAGGTTAAGTATTAATAAATTCCTATATAATTTTAAGAAAGAAAACAAATTCTACCTCCTCCATTGCTTTTACATATTCACTGTGTGCAGAAGAGACAGCTGCTAAATTGTTAGCTTCTGCAGTGGCCTGAAACAAAAGGGAAACACAATCAGAGAAGAAAAAAAGAGAAAAAAAACAACACATTTTGAATGGAAGAATAAACTTACTACTACTAATAATATATATATATATATATATATATATATATATATATATATATATATATATATATATATATATTTATCTGAACAGTTATTTTATACAGGGTATGATGGATAAATTGTCATCTACATTATGCAAAATGAAAATAACACTGACATCTCATTTTAACAGATATATTTAACAAAATTACACAAAAATATCTTGAAATACTAAAGAGTAATTTTATTCAATAAAATTGCCATTGGCTTCAACTACACCATCCAGATAACTTCGGAATCTTTTGCAACTCTTTGGAACGGTCTCCTTGTTTAAGTTAGTGAATGCTGCCATAATCCTTGCCTTCAGTTCTTTGGTATTATAAGGAGTTTTGTTGGTCTCTTGCTCAACTGCACCCCACACATAATAACCAAAGGGGTTTCAGTCTGGGGAGTTATGTGGACAGATGTAAGGGGTGATGGGGTTGCAGAAATTGTCTGACAGCCATGATTGGGTTCTCCTGCTTATGTGGCACAGTGCAGAGTCCTGTTGCCAGACATAGGGTCTTCCAGCAGCCACGCTCTTGACCCAGGGCAGTATTATCTCCTTAAGGCACTTGATGTAGTGGTGAGTATGAGGCCCTCACTAACAAATTTGGAGTTCTTTTCTTACCAGAACAATTAGAGTGAGTTTTCTGAGCTGCTGCACCTTCGTAATCATCCAACTCTTTCTGTATCCTCTGCTCTGTCCTCAGATTGACACCCAAACACTGTTCATATTTGATCTTTTGGCACAAATGCCAAGTAAAGCATGCTGTTTCCAAATTTCTGCCAGAGTAAATTGTGTCATGGTGCTCTTTTTATCACAGATGGGGGCCAACTGACCCTACTATACTGTGTAATCAACAAAATCAAAAACAAACAACACACATTTCTGAAATTAAAAATATAAAATGGTGTCAATTTACCCATCATACCCTGTATTGTCTTTAATTTTTACAACATTTTGACTGTTGTATTCTCTAGCCTTCTTCAGGTACTTGTTGCATTTGGTCTTTATAATGCTGCTTCTGCTTGTTCTGCCCAGTTGATGAGAAAAACAAAAACATCATAGAAAGAAGTAGCGACCAACTTCACAGTTTACCATAAGTAATATTGAAGTAAATATAGCAAACAAGGTGAGGACAATATATTAAGTGAATGCAGTAATATTTATTTTTCAGTTTATGTATGTAAATATTATGCATCAAAAACTTTTAAGTAATCAATATATACATATAAGTAACATGAGATTTTGCTTTAAAGTGTAAACCATACTTTCAAGCTACAAATATAAGTATTGGGAAATTTAATATAAAATACTACCATCCAAGATGATTACCAAAATTCAGCATTAAGATTCTAAAAAGGGTCAGATGTTCGAGTCCTATGGAATATTTTGATGAGTTATTGAAAATATGAAATAAATCAAATGTCAGGATTTTGCAAATTTCCTTATATAAACATGAGAAGTGCAGCTGACAACTGGTAACTGAGTAAAGTCTATTTCTATATTAACAGCCCAGGCCTATCAAGCTGCTGCTGTTTTGCCACTACCACCAGTGGACACACAGACACAATCCTTAATAGATATTAATAGAGTATAATAATCAAAGTTCAAAACTCTACAAATTACTGCTAGGAAACTTTCATACCAAAAAGGATTATGTAGAAGGTTAATGATCCCTTATGTATCTTTCAATTTTTCTTTTTTTCATTAAGCCATATTGTTAGTTATTATAAAGTTTGTTCTTTGGAATTGGTTTTCAGCATAGCCATAGAAATTACTGCTGCTTGTTGGGAATTACACCTGAATTCTCAGCAGGTACACAATGACCACTGGGTGAAACCACTGCCAATTCTGGTTCCCTTCTAGTGTATGCTGATGACTACGCACTGACATTTGCTTAAATTTTTATTCATAATTTTCTTTTGATAATATGAAGACATACAGCTTTTTCATTATAGCAGAAATGATTGATGGCATTAGTGACTTATTATAAAAGTGATTATTTTATTAGGATAACAACAAAGTTCTTTCATAGCTTAAATAATAAAAAGAAAAAAATTGATTTAAAAAGATGAAAGTGATTAAAATTCAAAACACAGGACTTGCTTTATTTTCTGAATATCCAACCATATAAAGCAATAAAAGCTTCTTCAGTATTTATTGAACACTAATTAGACAATTTATTTTATAATGAAAAGTAATCAGCTAATTCATGTTTCCTTAATGTTTTCCTTTGTTAATAGCATCAGTACACTATCTGATAGTGCTATCTGTCTTGTTACAAGGTAACCAAAATAGATCTAGCCATTTTTTATTAGAAAAAAAAAAGGTATACAGCAAATTTGACATACTTTTAGTCCTCAATGTAATCCCCATCAGTATCAGGAACCTTTTGCCAACGTGCCTCCAGCTGCACACTACCCTGGCAGTAAAAATAAAGTGTCTTAGACACAAAGAAATTTGTGAGTGCCTGCCACAAGTCTGCCTCATTTGTGAAGGATTTCCCACAAAGGTGGCTGTCCAGGGAATGAAAGAGGTGGTAATCTGTTGCCACAAGCTCCAGGAAGTAAGGCTGGCTCCTTCTGCTTCAGTGCCTGTTGCACACATTCCAACTGCTGTGAGTATTTGTCTGCAGTAATGGCTTGGTCCATTGGTAGCAGCTCATAGTGCCCCACTTGGTGACTAGTCCACCACATACAGAGCATGATCTTGTATGGGTGTACAGGGGGTCTTGTAGTGTGAGGCACAGGGTCCCGTGGTGACAACCAATGTCTGGCACATTTGGGAGTGTCATACAGAACCCAATATTCATCACTGGTGAGCACTTGTTCAAATATGGGTATGTTGCAGTGCTGAGAAAATAATAAGAAACAGTCTGTCACTTGTTTGTTGGCTTCTGACAGTGTATGCGGTTATATCTACTTACTCAATTTTTACACCCTCTTCTCTATGTGGTGCAAGTGAAGTCTGACTGTTTTATCAGAAACCTGGGCCTCATCATCCAGGACCTGTGATCAGCTACTGCAGGGTCCATCACAAAAGAACAGATCTCCTGATTTGAACTTCTCTACACATTATCTCCAAAGGCTTGACATATTCAGCGACTTGTGGCTTCAAACAATCCCACCTAAAAGTCATAAAGCAGACATCTCCAAAATGAGCATCTTTGACATATTTCCTTGCTGCTGCTCAAGCCATGACTGATGTGAGTGTGTGTAACACACCTGCATTGGTCAAGAGCAATGTCTACACACCATTCAATTTACTTATTTGTGTGTCAGTGATCACTTCTTCCTACACAATATAAAAACCAAGATCAAAACAAAAAAGACTGCAATTTATTTAGTTATTTTTAGTGTAAGTCTGGTATAATGTTATATAAAGGTGTTTGTACTATAAATAGCATTCTACACTGAATATATATTTTTTTCCGATGTCATATGAATTATTTCTAAGTACTATTTTACAAGAAAAATGTCTGATGAAAAGTATAGTAACTTACCTGCAACATTGATTTTGGTTCAGGTAATTCTTCACCTTGATAAATTTTCACATAAGCCTTAAAAATAAAAAAATAAAAGATGTATTTGTCTATACAGATATTTTGACCTTGCTCTTCTCTTGTAAAATTATATTATGTTAATACATAAATATGTATATACAACAGAATAAACATGCATTTTGGTTAAAGTAGAAATTTAAATAATGAATAGATATATAAAATTATGATTACTAAAAATTAAAGATCAAATACTTAAACGTATCATATTTATCTTGTATTTTCTCCTTATATTGGACTAAATTATTTTTTTTACCTTAAGCATAAATAATTTCTGTGTAAAGTGTGAATATTTTACTTTAAATAGTTTCATTTTATTATATATATATGGTTATATATATTTGGTTACTGCAGTGGCCTGTAGCTTTAGAAATGACACAGTTGCCCTAAGCCAACCACATAGCGGAAAGTGACCTATGAGTTTTCTGCAGAGAGAGAACATATTACAATGTGTGATAAGTTGGAATATCTGAGAACTTATTTCCTCATTTCCATTGAAGCACACCGCACTCCCTCCAGACTTTCAAACCAAGCACTTTTGCACCATTGTCAAGTCTCATGTGGTGCTTGCAAAGTCATATATAGTCTTTCTGACGCGCACTATGGAAACCACACTTTCATCGACAAAGATGTCATCTACGTATGCCAAAGTAGCATCTTGGATTACTTCATTCTGCAACAGTAACGTCTTGATAATTGCCTTCATTATAAGAGTTGCCACATTGAGACTAAAGCTTAATCATGTAAGGCAGTATTTTCGCCCTTTCAGTAAGATGGTCTGGAAAGGCCACAATGACTGGTGTACATGGACCTGTAGGTATGCTCTCCAAAGATCCAACAGCAATACATTTTATTTGCATTGTCACCATTCCTTTAGTTTGGCTGCACAGACATCCACACGTGTCATGAGTGCGTCTATGTACTTGTTTAACTCAGCATCAGCTTGTAATTATCAATACCATTTTTTAACACTCAAACAAATACAAGAGGTGCATCTGTGCTCTCAGATGTGACATCTGTTGGATTATGTAATCATCTGTCAGTGCGATCAAAAAAATGTCCTTCAAACTCGCACCATGTGTGGAGTGGACTGCTGTATTGATCATCGTATGATTTTGCTCTTGTATGAATCTCTTGCTTTGGTCTCCAGCCCGCAAAACCAAAGCCACACCTACACTCAATGTTGCCTGTCTTGAAGAAGCATCAGAACAAGTCGAACTTCAAACGAATTTAATGTTTGTCAATCACTCCCAGCACCTCCCACCAATGTTAATGATCAGCAGGAAATCAACAGTCTGTGGGACTCTGCCATTCTAGCTATTTGGCAAGCTGCTGAAACTACACTTAGAAAAATTCAACGAAGGAACCCAGATTGGTTTGATGAATTCGTGGAAGTTATCCAGCCACTTCTGAAGACAAAGAATCAAACACACAATGCTCATCTTGCACATCCATACTCTCATGCTCACATCCAAAACTGGCACCGCTTACGAGCAGAGGCACCACAGGAAGCTTTGTGAAGCTCAAAACACATGGTGGCTCCACAAATCTGAAAAAATTCAATGTTTTGCTGATGAAAACAAAAAAAAAAAAGAGTTTTATGATTCCATTACTCATGTCTTTGGTCCTTCTCACAATCCATAGCACCTGTTCATTTCACTGATGACTCTACTCTGCTCAAGGAAAAAGATGATATCTTAGCATGATGGATTGAGTACTCCAAAGAACTTTTGAATAGAGACATTCTGATTGATTCTTCAGCTTTAGATGAACTTCGATTTTCCCGGGCCTCCTTGAGCTGTTCTGACATTGGATGAAGTTAACAGTGCCATAAAATCCATAAGAAACAAGAAGTCCCCCAGTGATGCCTGTATTCTGGGAGAGGTGTACAAGTATGGTGGACTGCACCTTACATCATATCTGCATTCCTTTTTTGACCTGTGCTGGACAAGCAGAATGATCTCTAAGCTCTGGAAACATGCAAATTTCATAAGCATTTACTAGAAAAAGGTGATTGCTCCATCTGTGGCAACAGCAGAGGCATTCCCTAGATGTGGCCAGGAATATTCTTGTGTGTTATTATGCTTTGCCATCTTCTCATCTTTCTGACTAAGTGAATTCTGCTGGAATCTCAATATGGCTTCAGACCTGAATGCAGTACCTGCTACATGATATTCATCACTAATCTACTACTTGAAAAAAGCAGGGAGCAGCAAAGAGAGATTAATTTTGCTTTCATTGACCTAAATAAAGCCTTTGATATGGTCAATCAGGAAGCTCTTTGGTTCTTGTTTGGCAAATTTGGCTGTCTGACGACCTTTCTGAGTCTTCTACATGAATTTCATGAGGATATGCTTGCTAAAGTATCTGTTGGAGGATCCTTATCAGAACAGTCCAGTGGGTATATGGGAGTTAAACATGTGTTTTTGGTTCCATGCTCTTTAACATTTATCTGGTTGCTGTGACTCTTCTCTCTCAGTTACATATGGAACCTAATGATGGAATACATATCTGATATCGCTTTGATGGAAATATCTTCAATGCCCGACGTTTCAAAGCTAAGACAGACCTATACGATTCCTGTCTATGAACTGCAATATGCTGACGATGCTGCCATAGTTTCTCACGAAACAGTACAACAGTTTCTGACTTCATTGCATAAGGCTTAATCTCGCCTTGATCTTGATATCAACCCAAATAAAACAGAGGTCATTCAAACAGCGTTTAAACAACATGATCCAGCAGCTCAGCTGCACATTGACGTTGTTTCGTTTTCTAATATTAACTCATTCATTTACCTTCGCAGTGTCATATCCAATAATCGACACATTGATGAAGACATTCTCTGGCAGATAAACCACACCTCCACCTCCGGGTCTTCTCTAATAGCAACCTCCGACTCACCACCAAAGTGGCTGTCTATTGAGCTGTTGTTGTTTTAACACTGCTCTACAGCTGTGAATGTTGGACCCTGTATCACCGACAAATAAAATTGCTTGAGACATTCCACATCTGCCGCCTTCAGCAAATCTTGCGCATTACTTGGAGGGATAAAATTCCCCACACCAAGGTTCTTCAACTTGCGGGGGTTGTCAGCATCAAGGCCATCATATGACAATGCTTTCTACATTGGGATGGACATGTTGTGCGGATGTCAGGCAGTCGCTCCCAAAAATTGTATTTTTCAGAGAGCTTGAGACTGGCAGCCGCCCAAGTGGAGGCCCAAAGAAGCGATTTTGAGACTACCTTAAGTGTGCTCTTGTCTCCTGCAATACTGATCCAACACAATTGGAGAACCTCGCAGGGGATTGGATCAACTGGCGGTCTGTCTGCATCGCTGGAATGGCGCACTTGGAGGAGGAGAGATGAATAGTACTCAAGGGGAGGCAAAGCCAGCGTCATCTGCAACCTGTCAATTCAGTACTGGGCATGTTTCCCAGTCAACTGTGCCCGAGAGCTTGTCATTTGCAGATTGGGCTGCTATCTCATTTGGCAGCCCACAGGAGATGGATGTAGATGAAAGGACAGTGTCGTCGTCAGCAATGACGGACAGTCTTAAGAAAGAGAGAAAGTTCTTTGATAGCATTCATCCTGATTAGAAGGTTGAAACCAAGTGGCTTTTTTTGCACCACTAGTACACTGATCTTGTCAGGACTTCCACTTTGCAACAGAAAGCAACAACTCTGATCCCAAAACAGGCTCTGGTCTCCCCGTCTGTCATTGTTATGCATACAGGCCCTTTTGTCCATGACTGGCATATCTCTATGCTGGCTATAGACAGTATCAACTAGCATGGTGATGGTTCTGCCATTAACCTGGACCCTGATCACAGGTAGTGCCAAGCTGGAGAAGATATTGACACTGATATAACTCTTCGCATGTTTTCTAGGACAGTTTTGAGACATATGGTCCACGGTATGGCAATGGTAACAGCACATGGTATTGTGTTTTTCTTGGTCTTGTCCCCTGTCATGTTATTGGCTCCCACAATCTTTCGCCATGTGGTTAATAACATTGAATCTAAATCACTTTCTGACATGAACGTCTGTACTTTGCATTGGCGTGGCCGCCACTGCCACCATGACTTCCTCCACCTCCTCATCTCTCATAATTGTCTGGGGTCAGCAAGCAGCTGGTCAATAGACAGTGGGTCCATCCTAGACAACACACAAAGAGTCTGCTTTCCATTACTGGCAACCTGTGCACAAATGTGTCACTCATCCTGTCCAACAAGAACATGAGTTTCTTCAACTCAGTCAGGTATATATCCACAGATTCGCTGTAGCACAGGTGCTGCTCAATAAGCTGTTTGTATGCCATAAACGATTCCGTAAGCAAAGGCTGTCTTTATCTGGTCAACGTTGGATTTTGCTTTGTCATCCACTTGTTGGTAAACTGCAAATGCTCAAAGGGATCATGTGCTCCAAAGACTTCACTCCATATCGCCAGCTTCTCTATCCATTTAACCACTGAAAAACTGGACGCCAATCTGTCAAACTTGGGAATTAACTTTAAATTGAATTTGGGGTCTGCCGGCATCCATCACTTGTCGAAATAGCTTGTGTTTGTCTTATCTGGTTTTCGCACATTGAGAGTGCTACTCTTGACTGAGAGAAAAACTGGTGTTATATAGCTCTCTCAGTCCCAGACCAATGCTGACTATTAGATAATACCTGCCCAGTATTGTTCATATGCAAATAGTCAGCACCACTACTCTAAGTAGGTCTTCTCTGAACAGCCCATTGTGGAAGGGGATGCAACTTCTGGTGCTTACAGCACCACATACAACCAACTCGGAGTCTTTTATCAGGCTGATTTGATTCTGTCATAATTGAATAATGTCTTAGTTTCAATGCATTTTTTATTTTTAATTTCTAAATTATTTTTGGTGATTTAAATTCTTGAAAGAATTTTGCTTTTAACTAATATAGTCACTAAAAATTAAGTAAGGGGCTGCCACGCATGTAAAAAACAAAAATTCTTACCAAAACAATTTCAAAAATAATTTCATTCATTTGTTAATAAGTCCTGAAAATTTCATTAAAATCTGACAAATATTTGAGATTTTGCAAGAATTTCTAAATTAATAAGTCTGTCACAGCAAAAAATGAGGCCAAAATGTGCTATGCTAAAAGTTAGTACACCTTGACACAAGAAAAACAAGTTTTTTAATCAAAATGTTATAAAATGGAGTAAGAAATTTTATTAAATAATCAAAAAATGCTTTAATTCTTCCTCTTAATAATAACAAAGATTTTGACAATAAAACTATGTTTTCATTATGTTTGGAGGATGTTTTCATCATGGTATGCTGGTTTTTTAGTTTTTGTGGAGGCACCTACTTTTATAGGGGACTAATTTCAGAGCACCTTTACAATTGAGACAATTCACTTCCTGTTTAAACCATCTTCTTTGCATACAATACTTTATTAATTGGATATTAATAGCGGTTATGCATTTCCGTTCAATAGCATCGGTTGTATTTAAGTTTAATGTGCTTAATAGGTTATTTGCTTGATTCATTGGGCTTATTTAATATATTTTCTTAAGTATATTTGGTGGGGGAAAATTTGATTCATTAAATAAAGACTAATTTTCTATTTTCAACATTAACATTACTAAAAAATATATTTACTTTCACATCTCTCAGCATATTTCATGATTCCAGTCTCCTAGAAAGTTTTTTTCTTTCTTAATGAAGTCTTCTAAGGAATTGAAAATTATTTACAAGAATGTTCTAAAGCCCCAAATAATTTGTAATTTGAAGGTGCAGTAGATGAATGAAGATTTAACTTTTTTGTTGACAGAATATTAGAATTTTGGAAACTTATTCTCTAAAATATGTTTTTACTTGTGAACAGCATATTGAAAAATGAATTCACTTTGCAGCAAAAATTGTTGTGACTATATTTTACAACAACAAGCAAAAGTTTTCATCGGATAATGTTTGGAAAAATATTGTAGAATGTTTGAAAAAAAAAAAAAAAAAAAGCGAAGGTCAAAAGAAAATTCATTTATAGGGAAAATGTTGGTAATTTTTTTTACTTGCATTTGTTTTACTGCTTAATTCTTTAATAACTTTTTTGTTTGTTTACAATCTTTTATTATTACTTTTCTGTTTAAAAAGAGAAAAAAACCAAACAACCTGTGTATATTTTGGGACATAATTTGACTATAAACCAAATAGGCCTGTTAGAAAGTAGCCTGAAATATGGCATGTGTGGCCATATATATTTTTATTTTTGTTTTTGTTAATAATATTATTTTGTATTTTACTGTTGAATTTTTTTTTTTTTTTGCAATAGTAATTTTGGTTTTAGTAATTTATATTCATAAAAATTAAATGTGTGTTGTATTGTATATTTTACTTTTTTAACAAAGGTCAAAACCCTAAAAAGAATAGCAATAAGTTTTTAATGTACTTAAGTAGATACTAAAAATACAAACTCAAGAAAAAAAACAATCTGATGAAATTTGTGTTTGTCAAAAACTGTTGGTTCCACATCCCAAATTTATAGACAAATTGTACAGATGCATGGTGGGATTTCATCCTAGCCAACTTTGAATATACGCTCTTTTAGCGCTAGAGGGCGTCGTCAGTGATGTTCTGGAAATGGATCATTGGGCAGTTTCGGGTCTTTCAAACATCATACTGACCTCACCAAATCGACCCCCTCAGAGCTGATCAGACTCTGAAACGCCCTCTAAAAATGCTTGTAGACACTGACTTCTATAAATATACCCCGTTATCAGACATTTCATTGGAGATTAACCAACAGCCAATCATAACGGTGCGAATTCTATTTAAGCTGTTTACGGGTAATTTTTTTCTTTTTTTCATTTTTTAGTGGACACCCCTTCATCGGATACTTAGAAGGTAATTATGTTTTCTGTTTTTACCCACTTCCCATCAAGTTTCATTTCACCAGCTAATAATAACTATTTACAGAGATGAGAATAATACGGCCATTAAAATTAATAAATAAATTACAGCGAATTAAGCCGAGAGTGCTTATAAATATAATAAAACGTTTAAAACTGTTTACGAATAAAAAAAAAAAAAAAAAATAAATAAATAAATTACAGCGAGTTAAAACCAAGAGATCTTATAAATTACATGTTGACGAATAAAAAATAAAAAAAAAAAATAAAATAAAGATAAACAATAAGTTACAGCAAGTTAAACCGAGAGGGCTTAAAAACATCATAATAAAACGTTTAAAATATGTTAATGAGTAAAAAAAAAAAAAAAAAAATAATAATCTTGTTTGTGCAATTAAAATGAATAAATACAACGAATTAAACCGAGAATGCTAATAAATATCTTAATAAAACGTTTAAAACATGTTGACGAGTAAAAACCCTAATCTATTGATTATAAAATTAAATTTATGTTTTTCGTTAGAAACGAAACGAGAGGGGGGGGGTAAAAGAAAAAAAAACTATTGGCGAGAAATTCGTGATCAATCATGCTTTGCATAAAGTAAAATAGTTGGGGAGAAAGAAAATGGAAAACAGAAAATAAAGTCAATTGGAAGTCAAAACTCAGGAGATTTCTAATCAGTAATAAAGGACGAACATGGGGGAAAAGACTATTGAAAATAGACCTCTTTTGAACGTTACGATGTTATGCAATTATCCTAGATGCTGGGGTAACGGGATAATAATGGTTATGCGAAAAAAAAAAAAAAAAAATTCAACATTTATGCCAAAGTGAAAATAAATAATAACAAAAAGGATAAGTAAATAAAGAGAAATGAGTAGAGTAAGATATAGAATGAAACGAAAATGCTTTCCTTCCTCCTTTCCTTTGAAGGTTTGTATGTATTATTTACAATGGCTGACAAACGAACCGTGTAAAAAAAAAAAGAAAAAAAAAAAAAGAAAAAGAAAAAAAAAAACCCGACTGTTTTCGATTATACGTATTTACAAACCGATTATGGCATTTCTAGTTACATTTCTATTTACATTTAATATACAATGATGTATAAAAAAAAAGTTACACCTTTACATTAAATTTAGGCTTTCCCCAGTTTGCTTGACCATACACTTGCACGTTTTAGCCATAGCCATTTAGCTGTTCTTTCTGCTATCTCGGTAATGGTTTGGATAGCGTTTCGTTTTTTTGTTCCCACTATCCCAATGTCTGTTAAGGTGCTGACTAGTGATTTTGCCACAAAACCCCTTGTGCCTACTTCAATTGGTTTGCAGCTTGCCTTCCATCCATTATTCCTACAACTTTCCAATAATTCGTCGTATTTTAGTTTTTTCCTTTCACTAGCTTCTTCTGCATTATCCTCATAACAGACTGTTAGTTCCCACATGATGACTTTCTTTAGTTTATTTGAAAAAAGGACTAGGTCTGGACGCAATCGGGTCTTGGAAATGTGATCGTGGAAATTTAGCCTTTTACCTAAATCCACTCTGAGTTCTCAGTGTGTTGAACATGATAAACAGTTGGGTGCGGTCATTTTCTTTGGGTTCGGTTTCGCGCCAGCTTTAATAAAATTTATAAAATTCATGTTTGAATTTGGTTTGTTTGTATGGATGGCTGTGCTAACGACTTCTGCAATTTCTTTTAGTATTTGATCATGGCACCATCTATACCTACTGTCTACTAGGGCTGATTTGCAGTTGCTAAGTATGTGTTTTAAAGAACCTATTTGACCACATAGGGGGCATGAGGACGATTCTGATTTAGTCCATAATTGTAGGTTAACAGGGCTTGGTAGAAGGTCATAAACAGATCGGATCAAAAAGTTCATGCCCAATTCGTTACGCCATAGATCTGACCATCCAACTTTCCTAGGTATCATTGTCTCCCATTTTGTCCATGAACCTTGTTGTTTAAACCCAATCATCTTTGCTACTCTCATTTCCTCTTCCCCTGCACGAATTTCGTCCAGTAAGAGTTGGTGCTTTTCCTTACCTACGGCTTTGTCAATTCTAACAGTAGGAAAGAAACCCAGCCCTGCCTGACCCGTGGCGACAGTGCCTAGCACCACTTTTTCGTGAAGACGCTCTTCTGCCACTTTCAACTCCTTTACAGTGTTCCATTTCCTCCTAGTGTAAACCTCAATATTTGCTCCTGCCACATTTGGGTCCTTGGAGAACTTGTATTGTATTATTGTTTGCACCTTAGTGACTTTATATTCTTCTACAAGGCTTTTAAAGGGTAGTTGAAGAATGTTGGAATTACCGTAAAGGGTGGCGCTACTTAGACACTTTGGTAGACCTAGCCATCTCCGTAAACGGGAGTTGATGTTTTTTTCTATGTGTTCTACGGTAGAGGTAGTGAACTCATAGATGGACAAAGGCCACAATATTTTGGGAAGAATAACATGTTGGTAAATCCAAGCCTTGTATCATCTGGGTAAGCCAGACTTGTCTACTTTATTTAACCAGGCTTCAAGGTTATCCTTTGTTTCCTGGATTGCGACAGTCCTTCAGGGTATTGTCAAAATGCTTACCCAAGTTCTTGATTGGGTTTTGCTTTATAGTCGGGATATACTCGCCAGACAATTTAAAGCGACCCCTCTCTGAAGTTTTCCCTTTTTTCACCACTAATGACCTCGATTTGGCGGCGTTGAAACTCATTCTTGCCCATAAAATAAGTTTCTCCAAATCTTTTAGTAGCCACCTCGCACCAATCACAGACGAGGATGTTATAGTCATATTGTCCATGTATGACCTTATTGGCGGTTGCCGTTGACCAGATCTTGTTAAAGAACCTCTGCATTCTATTTCTGCCACTTTTATTAGCATATTCATGGCCAAGGAAAAGAGGGTAGCTGAGATGGTGCAGCCTGTAATAATGCCTTTTTTCCAATGTATGCCATGCAGATGTTGTATTTCCTGCTGCTGTTCTCATTTTGTAATTGTTATAATAATCTACTATGGTATCTATAATTTGGGGAGGAACGTGGTGGCGGTTTAACGATTCTTCTACCAATTTGTGTGGGATAGAGCCATAGGCATTCTTAAGATCCAGCCACAGAAAAGCCATATCGCCCTTATGTGCTCTCACGTCTTTTAGCAGCTGTGATGACACCTGTCTGTTCTATGCCCTGGTATGCCTGGAATGCCTCCTTTTTGAACAGAGGTGTCGATATACTTGTTCTTTAAGAGGAAATCTGTCAGCGTCGATTCATAATGGTAAAAATATTTTTCCTTCCACGCTCAATAGGAGATGTACCTAAATTGGTTTACTGTACTTGCTCCTTCCCTTTTAGGGATCCATATTCCTTCTGAGCACCTCCATTGTACAGCTATCTTCCTCTTCTCCAAACAATTTTTTAACAACCTCCATAACATATGGAGCAACAATGGGCAACGTTTATAAACTAAGTAAGGGACTCTGTTAGGTCCAGGGGCTGATCCCGATCTGGCTGTTTTTAATATTGTTTGAACTTCTTTTAATGTTGGTTCTTTTAAGTCAAAAGGGTATGAAGGCAAATTAGGAGTGATTAGAGAGGAGTTTTCGCCTCGCTGTATATGGTTTATTTGGGTCACTCAGAGTCATTTTAAGGAAGTCATTTATTTCGTCAGGGGTAAATGTTAACCTTCCATTTCGTTTGTCGCCTAATAATTTCTTAGTGAAACCGTATGGATTAGAGACCAAAGCTAATCGTTTGCGCGCCCTTTCCTTCCTTCTGTTCCTGTGTCATTCTGCTCTCTGTAAAGATTTCATTTTGGAACGGATGATGTCACGGAGTTCTTGCAGCGGTCCCTTTTCTTCCGGTTTTGCTTTTTTATATTGCTTTCGGATAGCTCTTAATTCCACTCTGCATTGTTTGATTTTACTTTCCCTTCGATTTTCTGAAGTTTTTTTCTTTCGTATCCGAAAGGCTCTGAAGCGTAGCTAACTATGATTTTCGACATAGTACTTAAACAGGTACCTACCGAGCCTTTTGAAATTGTCTTTAGTATTTCACTGATGTCTAAATCGAAGTCGTGCCAAGCTTTTTTGTCTACGGCCGCAGGCCATTTGATCTTTTTCCGAAATGTCTCAGATGGTAATTCTGGGGATACTTGTGCCTCTGCTTGGAAGAACTGGGCTCAATACAAATGCTGTGTCAATATATTAACGCTGGTTTGCAAACGTTGTTAACAGGCAAACCATTAGAAAACATCACAGATGTGGAGAATTTGATTGTTCAGACGGGAGGCAAGCAATGTACTTACCTGGGTGGTTGTTTCTTACTAACTGAAAGTGGCTACGTTTTTACTAACTTTTTCTAGTTACAGGAGTCACATGACTTTATTACCACGTGATAATAAGATAGATCACTCTTTGGTTTCATCTGCCATATTTTTGTTCTTATGAACCCAGGAATAGACTGTTTCAATGGTGATGAATCCGAACATTACCCCAAACTATCTTGGCATCATATAATCATCCTCATGATAGAGTGTACTGTGAAAAGTAAGCAAACAGGTTTGCCGATTTAATTCAGTTTCTCGATGACTGATGTCTGTCTTATGAGAGAAGTCCCTGACAATGGCAGAAAAGCAATGTAAATTTTGAGAGAACACTGCTTATCAAAAGTAGAAAATTCTTTCATGTTGGTCGTTTGATTGATTTATTTTGTTTAACAGCATATAAACCTCTAGAGGTTATTTAATACTAAAATCTAAATATATTTTGGATGCAATTTTATGCCTTCAACTATAGATAAAATGTATTTTTTATCATTCTACTATAAATATATATCATTGGTAATTTTTACTATAAATAGGTATTGTTGGTAAAAATGTATTTTTATACTTTCATGCTTTTGTTTTTAGGGGGTCACTATTTGCCCATAGCTGGGACCCTAACAGGTGCTACTACCTGGGTCAAGTTGAATAGTTGCAATTAAGTGGTGGTTCCATGTTCCTCAAAACCTCCAATTTTCTGATCAGAGGCATTGCTGTCAGATGTGGTTTATTTTCATACCCAAGACTATTAATGGTAACTAACAAAAACATAGAAGCATAGATGATATTGGGTAAAACTTCAAATATCTGAAGTAACACTAAACAAGTTAAACTAGTTTCAAAACTCCTAGACTATACATATTTTCTCATATAAACCTTTTCCTTAATCTATTAGAAGATTCAGGTCAGCCCTAAGCTCTGTAGGACATGGGGAGTAATAGGCATTACTCAGTCATACTGGCCTATGACAGGAGGATTGAATTTAGAATTGTACTTCTTGGTTGCTGTACTAATGCTAAAGAACTCAATATACCCTATGATTTTGTCACTAGTTACAGAGAAAGATAGAGTCATGCTTTTCACAATAGCATTAGTATGAAGAGAATATAATCAGAACTCCAACCAGAATTTGAACTCAGTCCACACATTCCATATTCCATGCTAATAATCATTATACCACACCAGTGTGTATAGAATACTATAGTTTATCTTTAGTGATTACTATAGTTAATAAATAGCTATTGCAAGTGAAATCAGTAGTTATTCAGTTATTTTGCCTATTGGTAGAAACTAACATAGTAAGAAAATAGCCTGAAATATGATATATGAGTGATGATGATGATGATGATGATGAACAGTATGCTGAACTGATATGTTTAATTCCCTTGTTCACTATTCAATTATTTTTACCTTGCATAATAATACACAATGGTAGCCAAGTTACAATCTTAGTCATGGCTAAATTTATCATTCTTTTGTTTTCTAGTTTTAATTGATTAGTGACAACATATCAAGAAGTTCCAACTAACATTGTTTGAACATAACCAAATCTTTTATATAATTTCCCCCTTTTTAATTCTATAATTATTCTGTCATCATTACCTCTTATAATTGAAATTCAAAGAAAATACAAAATTACCTTGAAATATTCAACAAGTTCTCGACAAGAAACTTGAGATCCATTAATTTCTTTCACAACAAGTTTCTCAGGTGCCAATAAATGTTCAACTAAAATTTGAAGCTGCTGCCTAAAATCAGGCTCAATATCTGAAATGAAAGATAAACATAAGATAAATTTCAAGAATTGAGTTCTGTTATATTTATTTACTTAATGGAGCAAATTCTTGTGTTCTTTTCTTTAAAAGATGATTCTATGCCAGATTCTGTATATGTTACATTTTAGCATGTAACTAAATACATGTTTATACAATTTTGTATTTACATGAATTCTACCAGTTGTCCTTGGTAAAATTATCATAGGAATATTTTCTTTGAAAATTAGTGCATTTTGTTTTTGATTAGAAGTTAATGGATTTGTAAATCTATATAGAATTATTCCATATATTTTTCAAACTACTATCTTCCTTTTGAGTGTTTCACACACACTTTCTACATCTATTCAGGTATATATGACATTAAATGTGCTTAACTATGTTTTTCTTTTCTTCTTTTACCTCTCTTCAACTAGAACATGAAGCCATAACTTTTAGTCCAGTGATTCAGTCTCTAAAAGACTTGTATTCTAGTTGTGTATCACAATACTGAATGTTATGGTTTCATGTTAATATGAGACTGAAACTGAAAAACTTTGTTTATTCTTATGAAGGAAATTAACTTTTTTTTATTGTGCCCTATTATAGAATGAGTTAATGAGTTCATAGTGCCATAGTCAAAGTATTTCAAATAGTCTTATATTCAATATTGTTATAGGAGATCATAACTGCTAAAATTAGTTTTTCTATGTATTGATTTCCATATGGTGTTTAAATATATAATTAATTTTTTTAAAGTATGGGACTGAGAAAGAAAACTAAAAAGTTCTTGGTTCAAACCATTTCCCAAAATCAGTATTTCAATGACCAAATATCAAAATACTGATTTTTCAATTAGGACCTAAGATCTTTTCAACACTCCTTTGAACACACAACAGAGGACATCATAGAGATAATTCTCATAATAAGACAATGTGGTCTATACAAAATCGGGATGGTATTTCAAAAGCAGATCAACCCTTTAGAAGATAGCTGTTTTACATGTGTAAAGAAGGTTAAGGTTCCATTCTTTGATGTTTCAGTATACAAAACAGATTCTATGTTTGTAACATTGGTGTACTGTAATCCACTTTACGGAGTATATACACACCAGGACCCGTTTTGTTCTAAACAGTGCACGATAAAATTAAGGACTTGGTCCATCATTCCGTAATTATTATTATTTTTTTTTATCTAGATACTATCTCTAGGAAGGTTGTCTAATAAGGTTCTATATCCCTTTCAGGACATGGAGAAAATACTAAATTACTTCTCTGAAGGTTACAAGTACAAGAGTAAAGTTAAAATTAAAGTTTAAAGTTTTAACACTGTCAAACAAACAAAAAAAGAGAAAATTAAGAATCTCATTAATTTCTATTTTCATTAAAAAACTAACTTTCATGGAAAATGAAGTCTGATTTTGACAAGGTACAATATTAAGCCTTAGGAGTGTGTGTGTACATTATATATATATATATAAATATAAATATATATATATATTTACACACATAAATATAAATATATATATATATTTACACACGCTCTATCTCTGATATTGAGCACTTTATCCCATAAATATAGCACACCTTAAGACTATATTTCTTTATATATATATATATATATATATATACACACACACACACACACATATATATATATATTTATATTACTGGTGAGTGAATGATTTATTTATATTTAAAAGCAAAATACAACAACAATGAAAAAGGAGGTGTATAAGGTTTATGAGTTTTACTCTGATCAACCACTCAAATATGACCTATGTTAAATTTAAACTAAGTGAAGAAACAAAAATTATTTTTCACAAATAAGACATGACTCATAGATTGGCAGCTAATGGCAGCCAGATATAAACCAGCATGGATGTAAATGGATACATAAATTATACAAACTAGACAATGCCATTTCGTAAGAAATAAAAATGGTGTGGAGAGGTAATTTAACAAAATGCTAAATAAGTTACATGTTTTGTGAGATACCAACATTATAATTTTTCATAGTTGATAAATAAATAAATAAATAGCTTCTTTAGGAAACTAGTAAATAATTTAAATATATAGAATTATTTGGTAAATTAATATGCAACTGTTGAATAAAGATTCTTCATATAAGATGATAGCAATAACCAATCCATGTAAAATGTCAAAAATACCAACCAAATACCAATACATCCATACAAGATATTACTAATACTACCAGATTAATACAAAATTATATTAAATCCAAATTAATCTTACAAATAGAAAGATAAGACATATATGTTGCAATGCAGTACAGCTAAAATATAAGAAAAAGCATAATCAAATTCCAAAGTTTAACTAAATTTTAAGGTAGGAGGTAAACTATGTTTACAATTTACAGTTAATACACTTCTTTGATTTAACAATGAATTTTTGTCAAAAAATCTGATGATTTTGAGTTTTTCATGTAAACACAGAAAATAGGGTTCATATAAAGATCTACAGGTCCTTGCTGTTTTTTAAATTTTCCATATCATCATAAGAGTCTTAACATTATTTTTTAAGCTCCAAAAATATTTAGAAAGCGATGTGTTATTTCTGTAAGCACTATTGAAGATTGATACCACCTAATCTTGGAAGAATTCTTAGTACTACCAATATAAAATTTTTCAACTGTTGGATTCTTTATTATAGAGATAAATCAAAGATAAACAAGAGATTTAATTAAACATTTGTTTGGCAATGGGCATTGGTCAGAATTCCTACAATTACATTAGCCAGTATCAGTAATAATATTTTCCTTGGAATGTGTAATATGATCCAGATTATTAAATAGGTTTAAAATTTTATTATTGAGTTGAAGGCCCTGTCACAGTCGGAAATCTGGAAAGTGCGGAAGCAGGTTGGTGGGGATATATCTCCAGGATTAGATGGTCTACCCTAGGAACTGTACTTAAGGCAGTTGCCCATTTTTGTTCTTTTGCTGGCACTGATTTTCAATAACTGATTGAAGCAGGGGTCTATGCCTCAACACTTGACCAGGGGTGTGATCAAGTTGCTTTGCAAGGACAAAAATGGTGGGGATAGGACAGGTAACTTTCAGCTTTTAACTATGTTAAATACAGAGTTAAAGATTTTACCTGATCTCTTGTGCTGTGAAAAGCAGGACTATTCAGGACAACCTTGATATGGTATACACTTGATCATTTAGCAAGTTGACAGTGAAACTACGCTGATCAATTTAGACCAGTCCAAGGCTTTCGATCAGGTGAACAATCAATTTTTGGAAGGCTCTCCTTTTGGTGGCCGGTTTTAAGACATACATGGATCCAACTTCTGTATGCATCTCTTGGTGCACTGGTGGAAGTGAAAGGGGTTTGATTGGAGCCTTTTGTATTGTCTTTCTCCATTAGTCAAGGTTGTTCGCTTTTGACTTTGCTTTATGTTCTTGCATTGGAACATTTCCTTCACAAGTTAATGAATCCGGTCTTACATAGAATTTCTCTACCTGGTGCTACCATCTAAGCTAGGCATTATGCCTATGATGACGATGTTTCAGTTCTTGTGCTGAGCAGATTGACAAAGTCAGCAAAGAAATCAGAGGGTATGAGATGGTGACAGGGAGCCAAGATCAACCATGTTGACTTGCAGTTGGGTACATGGAAGGGAGTTTCTCTTACCAGATCTTTCCTCTGGAAGGAATGGACCAATCAAAATACTCAGTGTCTGGTTTGGTCCCAACCTCTTGCTGGAAATGAATTGGTCAGAGGTGCAGGAGAAAGCCAAGGTTGCAGCCTGATTGTGGTCCTGGAGGAATCTTTCCTTAAAGGGGAGGGCGGAAGTATATGCACATCTACCTGCTTCTTCTTTATCGACTATGTACTTCCACTTCCATCTACCACACTAATTTCATTAGTAAGGCTCTTGTTCTTGCTGGGAGGCAAGTCCACTAAGGTACCCTGGAGATCTGTTACTTCCACTTTTCTGAAGGTGGTCTGTGTATGCCTAGTGTTGAGACTCGTCATCATATACTTCACATCGCATTCCTAGATCAAATGTGTCACGATTCAGATGAGGTGGGCGAATTCTGGAAGGAAGATGTCTGTAGAATTTCCCATCCCTGAAAAGTGTGCACTCATGCATGGAGGAGATCCTCCTTGTTTACCCGAATGTTGTATTGCTGTGAAACTCCTCTTACGAGTGTCAGATGAACTCTCCAACGTCTAATCATTGTCTTGAAGGGCATTATATCATATGGTATGAGATGATCTGACAGACAAGCTCGGTCTTACAAAGCAGGAGGCTTGCTGAATATGGCCTTGGGTGCCTGGGTTGAAATGCCTCAATAATAATGAGGCATCACTCACCTGGCGGGTAATTTGTAGGGTAACCTCTGGGTCATCAAAAGACTTTGTTCAGCAGGTATTTAAAAATATCTCCAAACTGTGTTTGCTGTGATGTGGAGGTGGAGACCCTAGGTCATACCTTCTTTCATTGCAGCATTGTAGTCCTGTTGTGCAAGTTTGTTGAAGGCATCATGGTTAATATCCTCAATGCCAGTTCTGCCTGTAGTAATGTGGTACCTCCAGCTTGCTAGGTGTCATGAAAGTCATGACACATCAGAAGGGATTCTATCGGGGTGAGCAGTTTGCCTTTTCCCAACTAATCTTGTTCTTTAACAGCCAGCTTAAAATCAAAATTAGGATGGAAAGGTGGTGGCTTCCTCCATCAGAATTTAGTAAAAGGTGGGTAAATCTTGTACATTTGTGTTGAGTAAGAGGAGCCGATTTAGACTGGCACTTTGATGCTGGTTAGGCATTAGAAGATTGCACTGTTGAACATGGGTAACTCTGCCTGAAATTAGTTTAGGGTTGTTTTTTGTATTTTAGTTTCTTCCTTGAAGTTAACTAGTGGATTTATGCTCATTGGCCCCCTTTTATTTCTGTTCCCACTTTCTTTAGTTTAATTCCCCCTCCTCTCCTACGTTAGATGTCCAGAGACATCAGTTCTCTGGTGGATGCAAGACACCTTTTGTTTTTGGGTGTGTTTCATAACTGTTGTTGTGTTTGAATGAGTGTGTTTGAGTGAGTGGTTTGGACAAATGAATGTTGTATATTATTAAAGTTCCACATTGATTTTGTCCAGTTAACTGATGTTTCTGCCACAATTAAAGATTGGGGGGGGGTATTACTAACACTTTTATTTAGTTTCCTGTAAATAGTTTTTTATTCATATTGTAAATACACATTGGGGTTTAGATTTTAAATTGTTGTTATTTCCCTCCCCTCATGAATTCTACATATGGGGACTAGTTAGAACTCCATAGAGACATTGAGGTATTATGGTGGTTGTAGTAAGAATGATATGTAAGAATGCGTTGTTTTTGTGTTAGGAATATTGTGGTATGTTTGGGTCAGTGATTGTGGCTAGTTTAATGATAAGACAGAAGAAGACTTTCCTTTTCCTCCATTCCCCATTTTGGTCTTGTGCCACATTTTGTGTATATTATACAAATAAATATTGATTTCAGAAGTAGTTGATTTACTAAAGTTTTTCCATCCTATATATGAGTATTTAATATACCTCTTCTTTGTTTTCCCTACCTAGTCTTCTGTTCCTTCAATACTCTCACTAACTATGATCTCACTGTTAAAAGACAACATTACAAAAATCTACCTATACTTCAAACATTTCTGACTGAACTCACTAATTAAATCTTGTCTTCAAGTCTGCATGGTCCCAAGGATTTCTTGCACTTTCTTACACTCATACAATACCACACAGTAACCCTTTACCTTGGGTGGTTCTTGGGCCTGGTATTTGGTGAACATTAGTATAAAAAAAAAAGAAAAAAGAAAAGTACCTGAATAGAGCATTTGTTGACTTTATGCTTTTTGGAATCAACCTGATCTGATAAAAATATAAAATAAAAACTTTGTTTTAGTTTCCTCTGGAATGTACTCTTTCCATGTGTATCAAACAGAGGTAGAGGTTCATCGCTTGTTCACTGATCAGGATATGGTTTACCAGTTCTCTCTTCTACCAGGGCTACAATGATTTGACTTGTTTTTTCTTTGATTTTAAATGGAATCACCACAAGCAAGGCAATAATGCCACTAAAACACAAGGGGTTACAGGGTGTGGAACAGAAACATTAATGATGAGCAGAAAGAGAAGAGAGTAATCAGATGGATAGTAGATAGCGATTGACATTGCATTTAATTTTTTGCAGATTAAAGTTGGCTAGAAAGCATGGAGGTGTGAGAGAATAAACTGTTACCATAGAATTTACAGCTACATCTAGCCAACTCAAGTGTAAATGATGAGATCTTGATGCTATTCTAGTCTTAAATCTTAAGTTTGCACTTAAATTTAAGAAAAAACTCTAGGTACCATTGTGAAGAGTTCATTTGAAAAATTACCATGAAAGTATTTATAGAAAAGACAGAGAGGTAACTTTATGTCAATGGGAAAGTGACTGGTGCTGAACCACCAGATCATGACCAATAATATTGCAGATTCTTCTTTGGATCTTATCAAAGAGCTCAAAGAAAATAGCAGGGGCACCAGACTATATGTAGCAGCAATATTCTAAGCATGGATGAATGGTAGACTTATAGATATGTAAAATAGATTCTGGAGAGAAAAATTGTCTCCCCTGACATGGTGAACTGATCTTCATTGCAGATGATCTAGCAAAAGATTCAATATAGTCTTTCCACTTCATATCAGCAGAGAATGTGATCCCAAGAAGGCTTGAGTTATTTCCTGGAGGATAGCACCCACCATGTTGATGGAAGGCAGCAAGGGGTTTCTCAGATGATTAATGGAGAGAAGTTTAGTTTTGGAGGCATTAAAATTGACAAGCCTCAGTCCCAGTTAATTACAGACTTGAAGTTGTTTTGAACATCAGCTACCATTTTGATCTTGTCCAACTGATAAGCCTTACTACCGAGACAGGAGTAAATTGTTGTGTCGTCAGCTCTCAATTTGGTATCTATGCTATCTTAACTTTTTGGTGATCAGACTAACCAAAGGCTGTGACTTTCCATTATTTCTTGTCTGCTGCTTCTGACTGGTCAGTAGCACTAAATCTTTGGTAGCTCTTATAAAAAGTCACAAATCTCGAGTATATGTAGTGCCAGGTTGCATATAGGTAGATGTCACTGCATATATTTCCAGTGGGAAACCCTGAGGTCATATTATGTCTGTTCTCAGCCTGCACTGCTAGTTTGTATTACCACTGATGACAGTGACAATTATGGTGCTCTTTTTTTCTCTCCTACAAACAAATCTCATGGGAGTCATAACAAAAAGAAATACAACTAAACCAGTAAACAAAAAACCACCTACATCCCTCAACCTTTCTTTCTCCAATATTCATGGTATCCATTCCAACTTCTGTAATGTAGAATCTTCTGGAACAGTTGCCAGATATTTTTGACCTTTCTGAAACCAACCTCAATTCTTCCATTGCTACTGTTGTGATGATATAACCCAACTTCCCCATTCACGATAATGGACGGACTGGTTGTCGATTAAGTACGACCACAGCGGACAGTCAAGAGGGTCTTCGTTTGTTAACACCTATTGAGGTTAGCATACTCCCGACTCTGTCTCTGTATTTTGACATACCTACATCCGATTATAAAATTATTATTGAAAACCAACACTCGGGTTTACTTTGTTTATTATATCTTGCATGAGATATAACAGCTACCAATGAATCCTTGGTTCCAGGCTATCTTTCCCTTTGCCGAAAAGATTCCAGCATTCACATGCATTGCCTTGCTGTTTATATCCGGGATAATCTTCTGATGCCAAGGGAATTGTCTCTTGAAGCCACTGACTACTACTTCATGTGTCTCCATCTTTCCCAGGAGTGCAGTATATTAGACATAATAGCTAATAGTATGGAAAAGGCACTTTTCTCCATCCATCTGTGTGCATCTTTACCTTCGGTGATTTTAATGCTCACCATGACACATGGCTGAAAAATTCTAAAGGTACTGATGTTGCCAGTATTCAGTATTTTCCATTGCCCAATCCCTTACTCAAATCATGCACTTTACTACTCATTTCTATAGTGAAACCAAGCAACAGGCTTCTTTACTTGATTTATTTCTTCCCTCCACTCCTCATTATTGCCGAGTTCACAATACTGCCCTCTTGGTAACTCGGACCAATACTTCTAGACCCTACACAAGGTGTAACATCAATTAAACCCATCATTTTGTGATTTTTTGTAAACAAAAATAGCCACATCAACATTCAATGAAGCCTTTATTCAAGAGTTTTTCTTTGAGTCGGACTCTGATGATGATTTTGAAGGCTTTACTCAAGAGAATATTGACAGTGAAGTGGTTGAAGATGATAACTATGTCACTCCATGGAGGAAAATGTTCATGACCACTAGTGGCTATTATCATCCATGGCTGACTAATTTTATTTTAATTTTACCCCATGGATGTACCTAATAGCCTTTCTGAAAGTGAATTATTTTGTCTATTTATAAACAATGAAATAATACCTTTATTTGTCAATTAGACAATTAAATATGCTAGTCAGGTGAAAGAAAGCAAACAAATGCTGGTGTCTACTCATATGTATACACATGGAAAGATGTCACTTTTGATGAAATGAAAGCCTCCTTAGCCATTTTGCTTCTTATTGCACTCCAGAACTCCACAAGGAGTAATAAAAGTTAAAGTATGTTAAATTGGTAATGTATTTGTTTTTTCTTTTGTGTTTCAATTTTTTTGTTTTCAACATCAAAACATGCATGCAAAATGTAATGCATTACATCAAAATATTACTCATCCATTCTTTTATTAGTATACAAAAAATAAAATCTATGCACACAATACAAAGAAAGTTATAACAATTTTAAAACAGTAGGTGCTCATGTTTTTACGCCTTCAAAAAATGCTGTGGCAGGGGAAAAATTCTAGAAAGAAATTAGTGTGGTAAAGGTTAAATAAGTGAAAGCTCTCTATTCCTCACCACTTCAATTAATTTGAGGTGTTATCACCCTTTGCTGATAAAGCTGACTGTTTCACCTGTAAATTCTCATCCAACTCTACTATTGACTCATCTGGAGTACCCTTGCCTAACTTCTAACAGAACTGAATCTCTGTCAAGTGATATGCATATAACATCATCCCTGATTTCTGCTATCATTTCTAACCTTGATCCCCACAAAGCATGTGAACCCAATGACATCCCAGTCATTAAGAAGTGTGACTCTATTCTCTCTAAACTGTATAACAAATGCCTGGCTGCCTCCTGTTTTCTGGAAGTCATTGTTTGTTCTATTTTTAAGAACTCTGGTGAACCATCTGACCCTTCCGACTATTGGCCTATTAACCTTTTACCACTCTTTTTGAAACTCTTAGAGGCCCTAATCAATGCTGAATTAGTTCGCCATTTCTCTAGGTTAACTGCTGATATCCTGATGATAATTGTGGAAAGAGTCTATCATGCTCTATATAAAAAGCTTGGGCTGTAGCAGTGGACATCTCGAAAGTCTTTGACAGGGTTTGGCATACATGTCTACTCCATAAGCTGAAAAGTTAGTCACTCAGGTCACATTTTTGAGCTGATCCAGTCTTTCCTATCAAATCACAAAATGAATGTTATCCCGAATGGCCACTCACTTAGATCCTTTTGTACTAATGTGGGTGTCCCCCCGCCCAGGGTGCCATCCTTGGTCCTACTCTGTTTTAATTTTCATTAATGACCTTCCCGATGATATCAGCTCCCAACTTGGCATCTATGCTGACAAAAAAAAAAACCATTTACTCCTGCCTCAATAGTAAGGCTGATCACTCCAAGGTCAAGATAGCAGTCAGTGTCCAAAACTACCTCAAGCCTGTCATAAACTGGGGCAAAAGATGGTTTGTCAATTTTAACACCTCCAAAACTAAACTTCTCTCCATTAATTATTTGCAAAACTTCTATCTGCCTTTGTTCAGCATTGCTGATGCTATCCTCCAGGAAAGTGACTTGTTGCACCTTCTAGGGCTCATCTTTTCTGCTGATATGAAGTGGGAAGACTATATTGAATCCATTGCTAGATCAGCTGCTAAGAAGGTTGGTTCACCATGTCAGTGGTTACAATTTTTCTCTCCAGAATCTATCTTAGATATCTATAAATCTACAATTCGTCCATGCTTGGAATATTGCTGCCACATATGGTCTGGTGCCCCTGGTATTTACCTTGAGCTCTTTGATAAGATCCAAAGAAGAATCAATAATATTATTGATCCAGATCTGGCAGCTCAGCTTCAGTCACTCACTCACTGCTGTAACATTGCCTCTCTGTGCCATTTTTATAAATACTTTCATGGTAATTGTTCAGATGAGCTCTTTGCTATGGTACCTCGACTATGAATTTAAGTGCAGTACTAGACTGGCATTGAGATCACATCAATTTACAGTTGATACTCGATTGTGGAACTCCCTTCCACTTGCATGCTTTCCAGCCAACTTTAATCTGCAAAAATTTAAGCGCAATGTCAATCAATATGTACTCTCCTCCTGATTACTCTCTTCTCATTCTGCTCATCATTAATGTTTCTCTTCCTAATTCTTCCACACTCTGTAATCCCTTGTGCTTTAGTGGCTTTATTGCTTTGCTTGGGTTGATACCAGTTAAAAAAAAATAAAGTCGGACCTTAAAGAAGACTAATCAGGAAAGCCTAGTTGTGCAATATATTGACTAGGTTACTCTCTGTATAAATCTCGGTTTTAAATATACATAATATCATCTGTATAAATATCTGTAACCCATGCTGAGCAATTAACTTTGCCCTGTTATTGTAGTTAAAGTTTAATTAAACCATATCAATTCCAATTCTGATGAAAACCAAAAATGATGTTAAACTTTTTATACAGAATTGTTTTTAAAGGTATTACTTGATTCAATATTTAAATTTAATTGTAACTGATTTCATTTATATCTAAAATGGTAATTATATATTTGAATTTATTTATTATTTAATTTATAATAGATTGATCAATTCATATTTAAGTTTATTTGAATTTAATTTACTAATTTGCCTTTGTTCTGTTTTGAGATGAAGATTGACAGTATAATAACTTTACCCTTGCATTCTGAAACAATATGTTCCTCTGCCAGGTGTGACATTTATCTTTGCTCCAAAGAATACAAATGAAGATGCACTGATGGAGTTATGAATATTTTCCCTGGATATGACTAAAGAATTGAAAAAATAATTTATATGTATAAGCATGTTCATGACTAATTGAAATTTTATTAGCAATTCCCACAGACTTTATTAGAAATGTATAAAATGAGTGTATTCTTATTGAATATAAATTGAAAATGGATATTTAGAAGTGTAAGCAGCTGTTATATTTTTGGATAAATAAATCTATCTTTCAGATCACTCCTCTCCTCTCTGCAAAGAAGCATGCATAAGTAATTTATTTCTAATGTCAATCTTGATAGATACATTACTTTTATAAAGCTCTAAAGGACAAAACTCATCACACAAAAACTTTTTTTCACTTTGTCATAGATTTTCTTGAAATTGTTCTTGATATATATATATATATATATATATATATATATATATATATATGCACATTTCATTAAAAACGACTGACAAGGTGCTTGTATTTATTTTTTTATATAATTTCTCATGTGATCTAATAATTATAAACAGGATGAATGCAGAATTAAGAACATTATAAAAAAATACATAACACCAGTTGACAATAGCAAAAAAATTTGATTAATTATTTATTATAAAAAATTTAAAACCTCTAACCTCATAGTTAAAAATAACAATTCACCTCCTAGAACAAAATTAAATAGAGCAAATATTATTTACGAATTCAAATGCCCATTAAGGAATTGTATTCCTCAACAATCAACTTTCGTAAATAATTATATAAGCCACACTACAAATTGTTTAACATGCAGACTAACTCTACACCTTTCTGACAATAGCTCAATTAGATCTCATTTAAATATTCATGGAGACCTACTGGACACTATTCGGAACATACTTGTCGACAACACTAATATAATAGCATCATCCACATGCAAAAAAATGCTAAAAATAATGGAAGCCTTATTAATAAAAACAAACAAACCAACACTTAATAATATTAACTTTGAACATGGACATAATATCTTGACCATGTTTTGAAACAAAAAAAATAAAACATTTTATAAAACTTACATACAACAAACTATTTCTAATTTTAGCAGTTAAAACATAATCCTTGAAAATGGCTAAATGTATAGCTGATTTAATAAGATTTCTTTCATCTTAATCTCAGCTGATTTTATTGATGGCCCACCTGCTGATGCAAGAAAAACAAAATTTTTAATCCAAATTTTAAACATCCTAGAAAGGATTAAAAAATTGAATAAAATAATCAAAAAATACTTTAGTCTTTCCTTTTAATAATAACAAACATTTTGACAATAAAACTTTGTTTTTATCAAGTTTGGGGCCTTTTTTCATAATGGTAAGCTTTTTTTAGGCAATTTTTAGAGTTACCTATATAAAAAGGATAAGATATTTTAGAAGAGATTCCATTTTCTTTTCCATTGAAAAAAATTGTCTGCCAAATAAGATGCTAAAATCTTTGCTTGATAAATTACAAAACATGAGATTAAAAGAAGATTCATAATTTTCTGACTTTTGTAAGACAATTTGCAAGCGATTGCTACTGCATGTACCTACCAGTATCTTCCAAGAGAAATCCATGTAAATTGATGGGGATACATCTATTACTGAGTAGCTGCCAGTAAATGGATCTATGTAAGTCGGTGTTCTATCATTATAAATGCATAAATTATTGTTATTAATTGTTGTTTCTAACATCTTTCCCTTTTGGCTTGTGTCCTTACAACCCCATTTAGTACTGTGATAGTTAAAGTCCCCTAGTATTATAAAAGGAGCAGGGTGTTATCTATGATTTGTGAACTTCAGCTTTATTTACTGGTTCATTTGGTGGGATGTATATTGATCAGATATTTATTGGCCTGTGTAAGGTTATTTTAACAGCAGTTGCCTTTAAAGGTTGTTTTTAAATTTGTTTTACTCTGAGGTCTGAAGGATATTGTTTGGGGTTTTTGTTTCGGTGATTCATAATTTTATTATAGTAAAATTCACCCAGTCGCCTTGACACAAACCAGTATACTCATATTTGAGAGAAACTCTGAGCACACATTGAACCATATTTGTACACTCCCCAAATCTTAAGTGTACAAACTGGTATGCTTGCAGCCATGTTTAAGCCTAGCTCTCTTTGAAATAATTAACCTTCAGTCATTGCTTTCTAACATCTATAAAATGGATAAAGTTGGTATCTTATACCAGTGGATATTTGGGGTATTTTGTTATAAAGTACTACATAAACTGATATAATTACAGGCACCAGGGTTTGACATGACCAGCCAGTTGATCAGATCAAGCCTCTCTGACTGCCCAGTTAGTCCAAGTAAGGGTCAAAGTGGTGTGTTGGGAATCAGAAGTGTATATTCCTGACTCCTGAAGCACTCAACCACCAGGATTCCTTCCATAGACATTATGGGATGCCACCCACAGTAAACAGGTGACCTCAATGGAGGAGGTATCTGTTTGGCAGAGGTGAAGTTGCCATATTCTATAGCCCCAGCCAATAGAGCATTAGATTTAGTTGCCAACATGTTTAGAAGAACTCTGAATTCCCAAATTGGTTGGATAATTCAATTCTGTAAAAGCCTAGTTTCTACAGAAACTACTTTATAAACATCTTACTAGGTGTTGAGCCTGTGGCCTTATTCACCACAGGGGATTCTAATGATACAAAGAAAAGAGGGAATTGATTTTGGAAAATTTTTATGACAACTATTTTAATAGCAATATTTTATCTTTTATAATCATAAATTATGATGAGAAAAATAAATCAAATAACTCCATGCTATAAATACTTTAATGCCAGTCTTTTACTGCTTTATAATTTTTATATAGAATTTTTATTACAATAATTTATTATTATTGTCATAAAAATTTCTTGGAATTTTAGAATTTTTTTCTAATTTGATAAATTTCAGTTTTAAAATTGTGAATTATAAAAATAAAAAAAAAGTATGAAATTGGTGCATGGTTCTGTTTTAAGCTCTTCTCATATTTAAAATGTTCAATCCAATTCATTCTTACATTGTAAAATTTAATCTGACTTATATTTAATTATACAGAGAAATAGGTTAGCTATAATCACAGATAACATTAACAAAGGTTATTCTTATCAAAATTAGTTACTCTCATACATTTTATTTAAAATGGATTATAAATTATTATAATCAAAATTTTAGGTATTTTTTTTAAAGAAAATTTATTCAGATGTTCTGCAAAAAATATACAACCATCCACCTCAATTAAAATTGTCTTCATTGGTAAGAGTATTAATTTTTTCACCTTATTCTTATTTAAGGAAAAGTGTTTCCATGTCCTCATACAATTATACATTTTTAAAACTTATAAATTTTTCATTTGTGCATGTTGTTCAAATGATTTTGTTCTTATATTTTCACTTTAAGAGAAATATTTTATAAATTTCATCTGAAAGCAGTACTGGCTGCTCAGTCAATGAATGCTAAATATTTTCTCGTAGAGAAATGGCTAATATTAGCATTATCATTAAAATAAAATTTGCCTATCTTTCTACAAAGTGCTATGTATTTCCAAATTTGACGTCAAATTGGAGAAATAAATTAAATCATTTACTTCATTAGTATAAATTATTACTTATTTACTATGGTATATCAAATAAAATAAGTAATATTTTAAGTGAAAATACTTCTCTATGACCCCAAGAATCTATGAATTTTCTTTGATGATTATATTCTTATAACCATTTTCCAACAAATAAGAAGAAAAATGTGCATATAAAAAGCTGTATCACCAACATTTACTTTATTAAAATATTACTTATTATTATAAATTAAATACAACTTATGTTATTCTGATACAGCAAATAAAATATCACTTATTTTATTAAAAAATATTAGCAATTTTAAATTAAAAATTAATTATTTTGTCTATTTCATTCTGGAATTAAGAATTTTCTTCTTATGATTATCCTATAATAATGTTCCCTATAACCTATCCTATAAACAAAACTAAATATATATATATATATATATTTATTTTAGGATAAAATAAATAATATTTAGCTTTACTCTGTATTGAGCCCTCTTTTAAATTAAATGTTATATACAGTGGAATTATACTCCATTTGTTTCATTTTACTATATATATATATATATATATATATATATATATATATATATATATATGAAGAAATATAGTCTTAAGATGTGCTATATTTATGGAATAAAGTGCTCAATATCAGAGATAGAGCATGTGTAAATATAAAAGTGAACATAGAAGTCAACACTTAGAGGTGACAGTGTTTCATGATGCAATTGTCAGGCCACCATGAAACAGACTATATATATATAGGTTACTGTGACCTATATAATAAATAAAATAAATCTGTAACATTTAAAAATGCCACTATTTTGAAATACATTTAACTCAGTATATAATAATGCCAAAAATTGATTTGAAAACTGTATTAATATAAATATTTATCATTTAAGTATATTGTATATGGGCATTTTATGTTAAATATGTGTGTATGCATGTAAACAGATGTAGACAGTTTATGAAAAAACACCACATGGCATCTAAACTATGTATTTTATAATTTAAAATTTTTGAAGTGTGAAAAAGATCTGATTTACAATTAAAAATATAGGTCACAAAATATTTTCACTAATGGCATAAATTCTCTATCTGATTAAACATACATTTAGCAAAGTTCAAATTATACAAATAGGTTTTATAATAAACAAAAGTTAAAAGCAATGTATTTATTTCATAAATATTTTTTAGTGTTTCCCTGTATCTATGAAAGAACTGTTAACCCACTTTCTATCAAAATTTTAAGTGTTGTGAAATCAGTTAAGAAAGATTAATACAGTACTATTTTAAACACTGAAACAGTCTTTGGCAAACTTGAACCTTTGTGCTTGCAAAAAAATGCAGTGTCAAATAGATGTTTTTTTTCTATTATTATCTTAATTACATTAACTCCACAGCAGTGTTTACTCTTTTAAAAAACAATGATTATAATTGTAATAAAATTTCAACATAAGAATGTGAATTGACACATTTTCTTTGTTCTTGAGAATTTACAACAAAAATAATAAACATTATTTATTTATTATATTGTTTATTGGAATGATTAGCAAAACACTGGCTAATTGCCAATTGATTTGAACTTTATAAAATGGTAAATAATAAGAATTTCCTTATAGATGGTTCATGTATTTTAATAATTCAGTAAATATTCATAAATCTATGGATAAAAAATTGCTTTCATATTTACTAGCCTAGAAGGTGCCATTTGGGCAGACTTTAGGCTAGCTCCTGCAGAGGGCTTTTAGGCCTTTGGCCTTTTACCTTCAGCATCCTGTATACATAAAAGTTATAAGAATTTAGAAATAATAAAATTATTTTATATTTATTCAACATCTTAATTTGGAATAATCTTTCTTCAGCAGAGATAAAATTCAAACAACATTTCAACATTGAATGCACAATTTGAACCACCACATGGGAATTTTTCATCAAAAAAAAAAAAAAAAATACTGACTTTTGTCTGACAAGTTTGAAGCACCGAAAACACAGGTCATTTTCTTCAAGAATACTGCCTAGTATTCACAAAAATTTATGCAGACCACACAAGAAAATACCACCAAAGAAGTCAACTCCTTTCTCATACAGCAAAAAAAAAAAAATTAAACTGCAGTCTCCCTCAGGTTTAATAGAAAAAGATGTGAAATAACTCAACTTACTGACACTTCAACAATTAGCAAGAACAACTAAGGCATCTTCAAGTATGATTTAATAATACCAGAGATAGCAGCAACCTTGAAAAATTGATCAGATCACCTCAAAAGTTCTGAAACATGCTTCAATAGTCTGTATCAATTTCACCAGCATCAACTCAACAATTTTGCAAATCAAAGCCTTTTCTGCTAGATTTCTGTCACCAAGATAAATCTGCACACAGCATGGGGCATTGGAAAACAACCACAAATTTTTAACAGCTATACCAAATGCTGGTACTTACCTTGTTTTTCAATGTGAAAAACACACTACTGACATATTTTCCAGAACATGCAATATTCTGACACATTAAAAATTCTACAGTACCCTGATGATACAGTACTCCAAGCAAGTACATTTTCATTGGCATCTCTCACATTTCAGTTACGCCATGACTCTTTTTTTTTTTTATATCAGTAGTTATTCTAAACTGGATTGTTTTACACTGCAAAAATGGGTCAAAATAATGAAATTTCCTTCAAGTTCAACTGGCAATATCCTAAGTGTTTTTGAAGTTATTTTGATAAAATTAGTATGTAAAGAAAATCTAATGTTTTCTCTTTATAAAAGATACAATTCTTTTTCTTGTGTGATAATTAGTTTTTATTTTTTTTCTTCAAATGAGGTTACATTTCAGTGATAGGTGCTTCTTTTTCCACATTTTAAAATCAGAGAATTCTATGCTTATGTTTTGAAATTTGTAGTACTTGGAGTTATGTTGTTCATACGCATATCAAAATAGTTCCATCTTGAGGAAAACAGGACACCTGTCAGTTTGGTGGACTTAAAATAAAACTTGAGATTACTTTTTACAAAGATTTCCAAGTTGAAAACATCAGTGAATGAAGTATCAGAGAAATTCACTCCTTAAAAACAAAATTACACCTTCTTATAGCACAATGTTTCGTCTTTAATAATAAGTTGGTTTCATATCACTATGTCCATCCAACTTGAAGCATGAGAAAATATAAAAAGTGCTGTTTTTGAAATTTGAATCACTGACCATGCTGACCAACAGAGCTTTTAAATCTGACTTGTTTCATCAATAGACAGTTTCTCAGTGAGTTTAAATCTTTTTCTTATATTTCTTATAAAGTAAATTACTTATTGTAACTAAATAGACATTAAAAATAAACTTGAAATACATTTTTTAATTATATTCTGCACACTTGTATTTGTCCATGAAAAAAAAAATTGTATGCGTAAAATATTGTAATTTTAAAAATGTCTATTTTATATTTACTAATTATGAATTAATTTTTAGGATTTGGGATTAAAGTGAACATTTATTTAAATTATTTTTAATTAGACTATATAAATTTTATAAAAAAATAAAATGAAATAAAAGGATATATTTTCCAATTGAACTACTATTGTGGGTCTGGCAAAACATTACATATTCTAAAATTAAACTACATTATTTTTAAAAATTTTAAATGGATATATTTCTGAGAAGATATTTTTTTACTTTTAGCAAATTTATTAAAAAAAAAATCTTTTGGTAATTAGTAAATATTACTTTTTTAACTTAACTGGAGACTGCTTTACATGTACTTATGATGAATATTTAAAATCTTCTATTCAGTGGATGATCAACTAAATGTCCTGAGAGATTGTTTTCTTCTAAGTGAAAGAGGCAGGCCAAAGAAGACCCCAAATTCCTTACAATGTACAAAAAGTTTGCTGATGCAGTTAAAAACATTGTGTGATGAAATCAGTGTTTTGAGCTTAATGGGTTGGTAAAGTCTTCTCTATTTTATTCAGTTAGCCCAACTTTTATGGTTTTAAGGATCATGAGGTAAACAAGAAAAACATTTAAATAGTTGAAATGTTCACAGGCTGAGAGGATGATTTAAAAAAAAAAAAAAATTTTTTTTTCACAAAATCTTTTGCAAAATCTGCACTTTTCTTTTTTTCCTATTTCTTTTGTAATAGAAGAATTGTTTGTTTTTATTTGCAGGTTCTGCAAACTATCCTAATGTGATACTATTTAAGTGTCAATAGTAGTAGTTGGGAGGAATGTGACATAGGATTAAGAAAAGAGTTCATGTGAGAACCCCAGATAGAATTGGAGAAGGGCTGCAATGTGGAAAATAAGATTTCATAGTTATTTGCTAAACGTAGATAAATTCCTTTAGACGATTTGAAATTGTTTTTGATTTCATAAGAACAGCCAATCAACACAGGCAATATTTGGGTCATTTGAAAATGTAATTGTAAATGTGAAAATGTGATGGCTTTGAAAATGGACAAAAGAATTTGTCAAGAGCAATAAATTATTGTTTGGAGAAAGGGAAGGATTTCTAAAAGCAGAGCGAATTCTTTGCTGATGTGAAATAAATCTTTATATACAAGAATTTGTAATTGTGGAATAACACAGGAATATGAAAACAAAGTTATATTGTTTTAAATAGTTAAATCATTATCAAGAGTCAGGTGTTGTCAATCTAACATCGAAGGAAATGAATCAGTGAATCTGGGGACATGGTCAGAGTTATGTGACATGCAAGTAAACCGTATACTACTTGGAGCAGAATTAAAAAGGAGCTGAAGCTACGACCAGATCAACACTGATCAAGGAGAGCTGTTGAACCCACATGACCCAGCCACCTGAAATTCCCAATGACTTAACTCCACGTTATAATGGCTAGCCCGCTTCAAATATAAAACACAAGATTCCTTGTCACTAGATTTCCATGGGAAGAGTTAATTTTGTGTAACAACCATTATATAAGACATTGAAAATTAACCTAGTGACTTATAATTTATTATTATATGATTTATTATAATTTGTATTTCCACCAGTGGAGGTATCATTGTCCTTTGGTTTTCATAGTACGGTTCCACCAACTTGATTCAGCGCTTAAGTGTGGATGAAAGTTTGATCTTCACTACACTGTAATCTATCAATCACAATGTGAGACTGAGTAGATGAAGAAACAAAGTGGTCAACAGATAACCATCAGTTGATCAGTGCCAGTACTGACCAGCATGGGAAAGACCCCAGATTGAGTTGGGCTGACTGGGTTATACCAATACAAGGATGGAACAGTCAAGATTGATGAAGCAAGTTCAAGAAACATAACACAGCCAAGAAAATTTTAGTTACTAAAGAAGATAAGAGCCTTTTTAGATTCTTCTCATGATGCTTTTTTTTTGTAGCTGATGAACTCACTGCTGTTGAAATTAGAACACAGGAATTTGAAGACCCAGTGATGGCCTTTGGTGAATGACATTGCACAGATTGTCTACTTTTGGGACTTAGATGTAATGCCAGTTTCAAGTGATATTAGAATCACAGAAACAGTGATTATAGAAGCCTATAAAGAAATTCAGAATGCAAATCACCATAAGGTGAGGAAGGGCTGAAGGGCCATTCAAATTACCCAGAAATTATTTTTTCATCAGTTCCAATAAATGTAGTTTTACTCATTTCAATTTTTTTTTTATTTAAAAACTGAGTTTTAAGGCTTTACAATAAGCATTTGTTTGAAAAATTTATCACTGATTCTTTTTGTATAACAAGTTTCAAAGTTCTGATGTTGTCAAGTCAAAAATTGTATAAATTTTAAAATTTTTTCAAAAAAATTCAAATACATTTATGAGAAAAAGTTTTGATATTATAGACAAAATAACTGTTTTGTTGAACTCCTCATCCCAAAGTAAGTGATACATTTTTACAAGTTCAAGAAGGTATATGTTTTTACCCTTTTTTGCCTTCACGTGTAATTACATGGTGAAATAAGAGTTGTTTTACAGATGTATGCCTGTGAAAAAATTTAGCATAATCTAACATACTAAGAAGTTTTGATGACTTAACTGTAGAATTGAAATTTATATGAATAGTTAAGGTTGCCTTCCTGTGTTATCGCCCTCCCATGTTTAAGCTGGTCAAATCTAATAATTATTAATTCCATTAGTATTATCTTTCTTTTATGATTATTGCATTTATAATGATTTTTCATTTGCTGGAAGCCTGCATCTTTACATATACACAGTTAAACTGGGATTCTGGCCCAATTGCACAGAAAAATCCAACAAACTTTGAATTGTCATAACTTTGTTGGTAATTGAACTAGCAAGATAAATTTGGTACCATTTTTTATGTTTTGTTAACCCTCACGAAAAGCTTTTAGATATACTGAAAAAAATAGTTTGGGATACCTATTATCAGCCTATGAAAAACAGAACATGCTCAAACTTTATAGATATATTGACAAAATAAAATTCTTCTAATCAGGAGGAGGTCTTATGGGTTACTTGACATGGCTTTGCCAAAAGTACCCATTTAGCAGTGCTATTTAAGTCTACAATATAGTAAACACTTCCTTCTCTTTCTTTCCTTTTCTTCTTGTTTCAAGATGTAGTAGTTTGTTGATGAGAACTGCCTGCTAGGGCATGCTCATTTCCTTAGTCCACTGACTATAGAACTCTCACACACAGGCACATACACATGTGTATCACACATGATCATTTCACAAACGCACACACATTCTTATAGCTAGTTTTAAGGTCTTTTCCTGATTTCAATTGTGTATACATATAATTCCTTTTTTTGAATTTACTTGATGTATGTTTTAAAATACAGGTTTTGTATTTTTTATTTTTGTCTGGACTTACATGAGTCTATGAATCTTGTTTGTGGGACAGATGTACCATGAGCAAATAAACACTTAATAAAACATCCACAAAGTGCAACCAAAAGAAGTGTTTCCTGCAACAATGTGTGTGTGTGTGTATAATATTTATATTTTAACAATAGATGTGTATGCATGTTTAAATGTGTGCATGTATTTACATTTTTATATGAATAGTACCTGTTAATGCATAGATAAAAACTAAAAAAAATAATTGTATGTACCTTTGTATATCTGTGTAAATATGGATGCACGTACATATATATATTAAATAATTGTGTATTTACATTTCAATTTAGTCACTACACATTACATTGCATATAGACATTGGTTCTGTTGTAATACATTGGTCTATCACATAGTATGATGTCATAGAACTGCATCTTGAACTTAAGATCTGTGTCTGCTATTCATTAACATCACATAGCAATCTTCTATGTCAAAATAACAAAATATCATCTTTGATGGTAGATATCTTTGTATTTTATTAAGGTTTGGTTTCAATTTTTTAATATAGATAACTTTGAGAAGTTTTAGTTTATATTTATTCTTTTTGTGAAAAAGTATAGAGGTATTTTCAATAAGGATTTTTCTGAATTGCAAATGTGAACAGATATGTTGTTGTAAATGTTTAGAAATGTTGGACATATTCAAATGAAAACTTAGATGCTGAAACAACATTATTGTGGTGTCTCCAACATAAATATTTTTTACCAAGGAAGATACAATCTCCCAGACAACATTTAAATTTATAAACAATGTTGGTTTTCTGCAACACATTAGTGGGTATGGAAGAGTCATTACAAATGATTGTATTAGATATAATAGATATAGTGTAGTATATAATTAATTTTATTTTTTTTACTAGGATCTGTGTTGGATATATTAGTATATATATTAGTATGTATTAATTTTTTTTAGGATATTTTCATCTTATAATTAGAATGTATTTGGTTGTGATATAAAATATGTTTAGGGTTAATTGAAGAAGTGTTATATTCTATTTGCTTTGTATTAAAATTTCTAATAGAAGAATATCTTATTTGTTCATCAACAATATGATTAGGGAAGTTATTATTAATAAGAGTTTGTTTTATATTTTTAGTCCACTGTACAAAATCTGTTTTATGGATGAATTAATTTTTGCATGTCTATTAGGTTTTATAATTGCTATTTTATAGTAATTTAAACATTCGTGCTTATAATTAAGGGTACAGGACTTTATGCTGGTAGGTTTTTTACATGGGGAGATGGTGAACTTATTGTTAATAGTATTTATCAGTATATCTAGAAAAGGAGTTTTGTTACTATTATTAAGTTCATATGTATACTTAGGGATAAAATTGTCCTAGAATTGTTTTTGGAGTTTATGTATTTCGTCCATATTCTTGACTAATATAAGGATATCATTGATGTATCTTAGATAGATGGAAGGTTTTTTTAACTTCTTAAAGATGTTATTTTCAAGATTAGACATAAAGAAATTGCTAAGTTGGACTGAAAACTGAACCCATCAAGATGTTATCACATTGTATATGTTATTTTTGTGATTATAGAATGAGACTTCAATAGTACACAAACATATATAGAAACAAACATATATATATATATACACACACACACAAACATATATATAAACAAGCATATACATATACACACACATACACAAACATATATAAACAAGCATATATATATATATATACACACACACACACAAACATATATAAACAAACAAGCATATATATATATATATATATATATATATATATATATATATATATATACATACACATACATACACATACACACACATATATATGCACAAACATATATAAACAAGCATATATATATATATATATATATATATGCACACACAAACAATAATAGCTAGCCACTCACATTTGAGGATACCCATTTATTCGGGTAGCTAGCCAATCCCTATTGCAGACTCTTGCTCAGGCACATTTGTGTTTGTTCAACATTCACAGAGCCAAACTGATTTATACAACTATGCTGAGCAGACCGTAGTTACAATTTCTGAAAGAGAGCATGTAATCTAGAATGACCAACAATTTCACTCACAATACTTGGGTCAACCTGTGGTGAAGTTTTCAGGTACTTTTCAAAGGTGTTGCATGCTGGGATCGTCTCCCCTCCAGATGGATAACATCAGGAAGTCTCCTTCCTGACAGTGACCATGTCCTCTATACTTCGTCTTTTATATATCCACCCAAAGTCTAATCATCCTCCATCAATAATAAAACATGTAACCTCATCTATAGAATACAGAATCAGTATTAATTCTGCCAATGAAGATATATTTTATAAACACTGCAATTATCATAATAATGCTTTAAAAAACAGTGGCTATAAATACTGATATTAAATATAGACATGATAATAACAATAATTGGAGAAAAAACAGAAATAAAAAAAATAATTTGGTACACACCCCCATTTAACCAAATGGTTAGCAGTAAGTTAGGGCAAAAGTTTCTTGATTTGATTGAAAAACATTTCCCAGAGAATAATCCTTTTAGCAAGATTTTCAATAAAAATATGCTAAAATTAAGTTATAGCTGTACTGATAACCTAGAAAAAATTATAAAAAAAAAATTATAAAATTTTAAATAAACACTTAAACCTAAATAAAAATAATAGAAATTCCAAAACAAAAAACAACAAAAAACAATATTATTGATAATATATTATGTAATTGTAGAAATCCCATAAATTGTCCATTGGAAAATAAATGTCTAACTGAATCTATTGTTTACCAGTGCACCATTTCATCTACTGAAAACCCAAATGTTAAAAAAAATTTTATGTCGGAAGCACAAAGAAACGTTTTAAAAAAGATGGTACCAACATATTTCTTCTTTTAATAAGAGTCGGTACCAAAACTGAACATCCCTCTTAAAATATTTCTAGTACTGAAAAGAAATTAAAAAACCCACATTAAAATGGAAAATATATATATAAAAAAAGAATTTGTAAGTCATTAAATGACCCATGTCCCCTGTGTCTACAGGAAAAGCTACATATTAAGTTTGCTAAAAGTAAATCAACAAAATGAAGTTACCATCATATGCAGGTATTGTACAATGTTTACGTTTAAATACTGTTAATAGAATTTTTCTAAAAAAAAAAAAAAAAAAAACCTATATGTTACAATTATATATCCATCATTTTACAATATATAATAGCACATATAATATTTATTTAATTACTTGATTTTAATTTTAATATTGCCATGTCCTTTGGTCCATTAAATAAAATAAGTATAGTTTTTTAGTATGAAAATAATATAATATATAAAATTGATTTAATCATATTAGAAACCCCTTTAAGATAGTTCTAAAGCATAAACAAAAATAATTCTACAAAAATAAAATCCTAAAATCAACCTTTTGTCAGATACACATATCTTTGTAATTGAAATCATATTCTTAACTGGATGTAAATTGGTGACATGTCTACCAAATGACGGTTCATCGAGACAAGACTCAATAACATACACCCTAACCTACATTGTTACACTTTTCGGCTTTGACTGGTCTTTTCATTGGTCAAAGAAGACAAACCCATAAAAATTTTGAAATCTTGTTCCTACCCACTTCTGAACTCTTAAATAAAATAAGATTCTGTTATCAAAAGTAAATGATTTTCATCAAAAGCTACCCAACATTGCTTGAAAATGGAACAGATTTAAGTTCCATAACAGAAATTTATGTCGCGATGTAAATTATTTTTATATAAAAATATTATAATATATATACATATATACACACACACACAGACACACACACATATGTTCTGTCTACTTATTATCTATATGATTCTTTCATATTCAATGATAAGCTTTTTTGTGTGATTATTGAAAGACAAGTGGAAAACACTGTTCTAACACTTCAAGAAAAACCAAAAACAAGATATCATCCTAAGTACCAGCAAGGAAAGGCCACGTGATAATTATAAAAATTTTGGCATGAGAAAATATTCTGAAGTATTTGTCGATACAGGGTAGGGAGAATTACCCTTTTTATTTTTCCAAGATATTTTAAGTACTGGTAAAGCAAGGCCATGTGTTAATTATAAAAATTTTGGCATGAGAAAATATCTCAAAAGAATTACCGATTTGAAGATAAAGAGATTTATTTACTTTTCTCAAGGAAGCCAGGGGTTTGCATAGAGGCTACCTCCATGAAGGGGACAAAATGGCAGGCTTTGACAATTGATTGATGAAGTTGTAAAAGTACTGGTCGAGAAAAACACAGAATAACCAAGCATCGAGGATATGGTTTTAAGAGTCATGTGTTATTCGTAAGAATTTTGGCTGGTGAGAATGAGAATTTTGTAAACAAAAATTTTAGTTTATAATTTTAATGAGGCCAGCTTAGCCACACCCGCATGGGCAGGATGCCATTTGGTTGAGTGGTAGCAATGGTGATAGGCAGAGGTAATTTGATGAGAAAGACAGTGAAATTACTAATGCCCACTGAAAGGATTTGGTATGAGGTACCAGTGTGAGAAGGAGGGATTTTAGAAAAGATAGCTATTCTGCAACCTCTCCTCATGGTCAAAGGGATCCCCCCAAAAATGGAAAGTGATTAATTTTGGGAAGTAATCAATTTTTCTGGTTGGACAACAAAAAGGTTTCTTGTCAGAAATTACCAAAAACCCCAGGCTGCGTCTAACTCTGCACTGGTTTTTGGTCAGTGTCCCTATAAGCAGGCACACTTGGGCAGTTCGCCAGTAGTTAGAGTCAGTTCGCTAGCAGGAACCAGATAGTTGCCTAGGAGAAGCTGACTGAGAGATTCCACGACCTCTGATTTCGCCTATCCTACCAATAGCAAGTTATACTGACGAATGAAGCTAAGCCAGCACTTAAAAGCTAAACCAGTTGACTTAGAAGACCAGAACTTGCCTAAGAAGCAGAAAAGTGTCACTCTCTGAAAAAAAAAAAAAAAAACCCCAAAAACTGGGTTGAGAGAAAAACACATACTCCTGTATATAACAGATGGATAAAAGTTGATTTGTTTCTTTCAACATACTTGAACCTCTTGGGTTTTTAATAGCTTCTTTTCTTTACGCTTGTGCAATATCACCTCCAGTTTAGACTCATTGGCCTGACACTATGGCCCGATGCCTGATTGATCTCATCTACCAAAGATCAAAATCACAACGTGGGTAGGTTAGACTTGAGATCGAAGTAGTTGCTTCAGTAACCAGCCATTGGAAGTGAGCTGGTGTCGAATTGGTTGCATCTGGTGTGAAGCTGTTTGAAATCGACCGACCAACCCACTTGGTACCTTGACCAAAGGATCCTGCTGGGCAGTAATGACCATGAATTGACCAGGACACAGGTTGGTGGCAGTGACTTAGAGTCAACCCCAGAACGCTGGTAGGAGAAATATTACAGTTTCGCGCTGCGACTTGGAGTTGACCATGGGCTGACGACTCAGTGTCACATCCAACCCTGAATTGACCAGTGTCACGCCACATTTGATGAAAAGATCAGGCTTATAGATCTTGTCCTGCCATGTATAACCACATATTGAATGAAGATAGTGTTTATGATAAGCATCAAGTTGATTGAGGTGTATCTGTATGGCATCCATGATTCTGACCCATAAAGAAGTGTGGTAAGAATAACTGCTCAATAGACACTGATTTTTGTTTTCAGTGAAATCCCATCAACATCCCATAGGCGGTGCTTAAGCTTCCCAAAGGCATTGGTTGTCCTAAGTACAAGAATGATTTCACATACTTGAGGTTGTTGCTGCCAAAAGTAATGGGAACGATTAGAAAAGTATGGGTAGGTGATTTTTGTTTTACACCCTTGACCTGCTTAGGTGTAGGCCTTACTTGATGGACAACTTCAGTTTTCTTTATGCTTATAGTTACTCCAAATGCATATATATATGTATACATACACATACATATATACATATGCATATATAAACACACACACACATATACACACACACATAAATATATATATATATATATATATATATATATATATATATATATATATACACACACACACACATATACATACATATGGTGGACTCTCCTATCGTGAATTATAAATGAGGATCAGCATTGGATGGTGCCTTTTGTTTTACACGAATGCACCCTAGTAGAGGCTATAGTGGAGAAAATCAGGTAAGGGAAAGACATATTTCATTTATGCTTTCTTAAGTGTAATACTAGCCAAACACTGGCAGATGAAATTTGTCAAGCAGCTAATCACAGTGCTTCAGGCTACTGTTTTCAAAAGCCTTTAACTTAATGAAACATGTCTTATGCCACTCCTTTCGGTTTGATGAGAGCATCCTACCTAACAGTGTCAAAAGCCTTTGTCAAATCTACAAATACTTGATAGAGGGGCATGTTCTGCTCAATGCATTTCTCTTGAATCTGTCATGCAGAGATCATGTCAATTGTCCTTCTTCCACCCCTAAAACCACTCTGTGGTTCTGGGATAGCTACAGGACAGTGTACTAAGTAATATTTTCGCAAGAACCTTTCCAACATCTTCCAACAAAGTGATACCTCAAGAGCTACCACGTATCGATTTTTCACCTTTCCCTTTCCTTTTGAGAGCAAGATACCATCGACCCAGTCTTGCGGAACCGGAGTCCCTTCCAACAAGTGATAATGAGATTAGTTATTATTTCTACCACATTCTGACTTCCAACCTTCAGTAATTTGATCAAAATGTCATCTAGACCAGGTGCTTTACCAGAATTAATTTGTTTGATTGACTGTCTGACTTTGTGAAGAGTAATTTAATGATCCATATGGTGTACAATGTTACACTGTGGCAGGCTCTCTATAATGCTGTAATCAAACAGAACTGTGAAATGCTTTTCCCATCATTGAAGTATTTCTTCTGGTCCTTTGATGATATTAGCAGTGTCTTTCAACTTCAGAGGGGTAATTGAATGTGTTGGATGACCATAGACTTGACATATCAATGAATTTGAAGTTTTTAGTGTAGAAGGTTTGTTGAATATTGGAGGCCATCAATTTGTTTTGATGCTTTCACTCCATCCATATTAATTTCCTTATGAATATGCAGCTTGAATTTTCCACGCACCAATTTGTGGTCAGCTACGCATTACATGCACTGAACACATGTCATTTGAATCTCGTTTGGATCTCGGGTGAAACCACATCTTTTGACAGAAAAATGTGTTGCAGATGTTTAAATAAAGTTTTGTACAAAGTTCGAGCAGCCTCAATCCACTTGTAATCATTTTACCAATGCCAAAAGGTGCCAAAGGCATCCCAAATTTGACAATCTTTACCTACACAGGCATGAAAATCTCCAAGGATCAGTAATTTATCGCCAGTAGGTGTGGTTGTTATAGTACAGCAAAGACACTCATAGAATAAATCGAGAAGAGATGTTCTGATGGCAAAGCCAAAACCACACTTCCACCGTTTGGCTCTGGGTTTACCTACCCAGAAAATCGTGAAGCTTAATGCCTTGGATAACTAATCCTCTCCTACCAATCATGTCTCTGCAAGAGCTGCTATGTCTACGTTCAGTCACTCAAGTTTCTTTGTAACAAGAGCGGTTCTATGCTCTGGACGTTTGGATGAGGTTCTGTCTAAGAGAATTCTGACATTCCAGCAACAAATGTTTAGTCTAACCTGATGCTCTGTGTACATTTTCTGGTGTCCATTAATATTTTTGTTGTCATTCCTGCTTTTAGTGAACCACCGTTAGCTGCACAAGACTAACCAACATTGATATAACAGTTTTGTGTGCACCATTTCTAGCACCTTGCCATCTATTTGGGTGTGCAGTGCTCTCCCTATCAAAATCAAGGCACACAGCAATGTTAGGATAAGATTTTCACTGCCAATGTACAAGTTTTGTGACTGTGTGCTTCCAACTGGTTAAGTCTGCAGAACTTCGCCCAGCAATGGTTGACTGTCTAGTTCTACCACTATGGGTCTTTGGAGTATTTTCTCAAGAATCAGAGTCCACATTTGAAGGCCTAATCAGTAGTTCACCAAAGTGTTTCTTCCATCTCTTGGCCATGCCATCCATGTCTGTAAGAGGAGACATCTTGGTGGATCTGGGGCCAAATACTTATTTCATCAAGTAGTACATCTGCTTAGTATTATTTAAATTCACTGCATTCTGTATTTCATCTGCTAGCTCTGACCACCATTTTTCCTGTATAGTTTGAAGAGCATGTTGAGCTTCTGCTTTTGCAGCTTTAAACTCCTTGCACAGTTTACTGTGTTGTTCTTTAAACAGGACTTTTTGCAACATTGAACTTTGTATCTGATTCTTTCTTGCAATGTTCTCCTTGATAATATCATCATTTTCATCAAACCAGTCTTGATGTTTTGCTGGCATTTTACCCAGAACTTCCTCAGCCGCTTCATATATATTTTTCTTCAAAGAGTCCCATCAAGATGTATCATTGATTTCAGTAAGTCGTTTTAGTGATTCCTGTGTTTCCAGGGAATGCAGTTTTGCAACATTCAGATGTGCAGGAGGCTTTCTATTGTTTTGTCTAGTTGCTGATTTAAGAACAAATTTCATTTTGGCCCTCACTAAGCCATGAACAGTCCAATAATCTGCACCATGCATAAATCTAATAATATGGACATCCTGCATATCTCTCTTGTGGATGATGACATAATCAATGAGATGTCATTGGTGTGAACTGGGATGCATCCACATAGTAACATGATCACCCCTGTGCTTGAATTGAGTGCTGGAGATAAAAAGATTAAACTCCGTGCAGAGTTCAAGAAGCATTAAACCATTGGTGTTGATTTTCCTGACGCCATATTTCCCCAAACTACTCCAGGTCTCCCAATCTGCACCAACTCAGGCGTTGAAGTCATCAAGGAGGACAATCTTGTCATGTTTTTGAATCATGTTGAGTATGCTTCTCAAAGATTCATAGAATTGATTCTTTAAAATATTGGTACTGTCCATTGTTAGAGCATAGGCACTAATGATTGTAGCGTATCATGATCCATTCAGATGTAGGTGAAGGGGCATTAAACGCTCACTGACTCTTTTAGAAAGTTCAGGGAGTTTTGGTACAAAACCCACACCAGCTATATCCTCCTCAGCACACTTTCCCTTCCAGAAGAAAGTGTAACCGCCTCCAACTCCTTGAAGCTGATCATACCCAGCTAAATGAGTTTCTGAGAGAGCAGCTACTTCTATAGAATATCTCTCTAGCTCCCTAGACACCAGAGCTGTTCAGCGTTGACGAGCAAATCCTACAGGATTATACACAAGAGTCTATACATTCCAACAAGATTCAGTTTCATCATTAGTTTTGTAACTTAAAAGGGCTGCTAAGACACCTCTGGAAGAACAGAAAGCTCACTGAAGATGAGCTAGTGACTTTACATCTACCTAGAGGGCACCAAATGTGCAAGTCAACAGCTACGCACTTCCAGCCTGTCAGACCTGTATATGTCGCTGCATCACCATCGGACTTGCATTTGAAAAAAAAAAAATAAGCTAGCAAGTTGTCAGTAATGCCCATGTTGATTTTAAGGTTGGATGCAGCTTGCACAGCACTGCATCAACCCTCACAACAAAAAAGGCTCACTGCCCAGAGACATGCAGTTGTAAGATATTTAGTGTGGCCATGAGGCAGGTTTTCTATCAGAATTTCCCTCTACTAGGAGATTGCCAGAAGGTTTGGGTTAACCACACATCTGGATACCAGCCGAAATATTTCTATGGTCTCATGCAGAGATAGCTAGATGGCTGTTGACCTGTCAAAGAGGCTCATCCTACCTTTGACACATATGCAGGGATTTGTCCTGCAGGGATTCTAGCCTCTCTCCTCACCAAACATACATACATACACATCTGATTGTACAGATCATCTGCCTAGTAGTGTGGGGCAAACACTACCTGTGAGAATTAGCCCATCTGCTAAAGTGGTTTATAGGTTATGGCGCTTGAAGATTTAGAGGATGGATGAGGATCAGGAGGTTGCCCATCCACCTTAAAAATAAAGGTGCAGCAGTTGAGCAACAAAGGTACTACTTCTACACACCGCCCCTACACACATAAAACACATTGGATGTCGGAGTAAACAGATCTTCATCAATGTGCCAATATATTACTAAAGTATAAAATTATTATAAGGTATAAGAGAAAATTTTATTATTATTATAATTATTATTATTGTCTAGTAGTAAAAATGAAACAAAATAATGTTATAACTGGGAATGTTTTTCAACAAAATCGAAAGTACGTTCCTTTACAATTAATAAATAATGTATTGTAAATTAATAAGAAAATGTAAAGGAATAAAATTTATACCAAATGTTATTAAAAGAATCTTTGAATATAAATAAAAATAAAGAAAGAAATCAGCGATAGTGAGTGAACAGTCAAACATAAGTAAAAAAATATTACAACTCTATTACTTCCATCCAATATTTTAAATTATGACCACATTCATAAAAAAAACCCCAGAGAAATTACACTTAAATATAAACAGACAAGAATTATTCATACTACTATATAATTAATTTAATAAATACAAAGCATTAAATGATCTTACAGCTATTAGTGAGATATTCTTAATAAATTACACTTGAACACTTATTTAAAAAAGAGAAAATCACTAGGGCATGATCAGTCCAACAATCTGCACCATGCATGGATCTAACAATATGGACATCCATATATCACCATATGGATACATGTTTAAATCCAAAATTGCGTTGCAGCTCATGACGTCACAAGCTGCAAAGCCTTACATAATGTATCAATATGGTGATTTCCTTCCATCTTTCAATGATAATGTTATTAACCTTATCAGAAAATATGAAAGGAACTTACTTAAAATAAAGACAAAACTTGTCTATATTATTTAATGAAACATGCATTAATATATATATATATTGTACAGATCATCCGCCTAGTAGTGCGGTGCAAACACTACCCTTGTGATTTAGCCCGCCTGCTGAAGTGGCTTACAGGTTATGAGATGTGGAGATTTAGGGAACAAATGAAGACTAGTGTTGCCCGTCCACCTTAAAATAAGTGCAGCAGCCGAGCAACAAATGTACTACTTCTACCCACTGCCCCTACACACACAAAACATATATTTTACATTGGATGTTGGATTAAACAGATCTTCATCAATGTGCCAATATATTGCTATATATACTAAAGTATAAAATTATTATAAAGTACAATAGAAAACTTTATTATTATTATTGTTGTTGTTGCTGTTGTTTAAAAATATTTGAAAGATAAATAATAAAACAAATTGTCTTGTAGTAAAAATGAAACAAAATAACGTTATAACTGGGAACACTTTTCTAATCAAATAATAAAGAAAATTAAATTAAGTAAATTCATAAGAAAATGTAAAGGAATAAAATTTATACCAAATGTTATGAAAACAATCTTGGAATATAAATAATAATAATAAAGATATCGGCGTTAATGAGCCAGTAGTCAAACATAAACAAAATAAACATTACAACTCTACTTTCATCCAATTTCAAAAATTACAACCACTTTCGTAAAGAATACAACAAAAAAACAAAGAAATGTTACAGTTAAATATAAATAGACAGGAATTATTCATGTCACCATATAGTTAATCTAATAAATACAATACATTAAATGGTCATGCAGCTCTTAGTGAGATATTCTTAATTTATTACACGTAAACAACACTTATTTAAAAAAAAAGAAAAGAAAAATCGTTATATACCACAACTCAAAGATAAATAAGTAAAGAAGATTATAAAATATAAATGTTAAATACAGTATGAATGCATAATAACATAACAAATAATATAATAAACAAAGGCACTTTCTAAATGCGCTGAATGCTGGGATTGTCCCCCTGCAGACCAATAACGTCAGGAAGTCCCTCTTCTTGATGAATCAACTTTAGTGAGGTTTGAACCTGGGTCACATGGTTAGAAACGAATATATATATATATATATATATATATATATATATATATATATATATATATATACACACACACACATATATCATCAGAGATGGGCAGTTTAACCCAAAAAGTTACTTTTTTTCAGTTCCATCTTCACACCATGAAAACGCATCAAAATTTTTTTTATGAAACCAAAATCATTCAGTTTTTCAAGTGCTATCACTACTGAGTGACCATATCCAAAGAAACACTATTGAAAAAGACTTTCAGATGTTAATAAAATTAAATTTTATATACCATTCTAAGATTGAACAAAAATATGTTAAAAACATTTAATTGACTAATTTTAGGGAATAAAGTGAAATCTATTTGTTTACAAGAGAAATGAAAAAGAAAAAAGAAGAAAATACGACAGATATGACACTTAGAAATCATAGAATGTTTTCAAACAGAAAAAAGGAAATACAACATGATGTATGGAATCTATTTGTTTCAGTTTAAAAAAAAAAAAAGCTTTAGTGATAAAATTAAGCTAACAAGAAAATAGAGAGTAAAAAAATAAAAAAAAAATAATTGCCAGTTTCATCTTAATGAAGTTGGATTTTTTGTAAGGAAGGGTAATAATTGTTTTCTAGGTACACCAATCACAAAACAAAGTTGTTGTAAACAAGAAAAATGAATGAAGATTTTTTTTATAAATAAATTTGTTTTTTTATCTAGGGAATGGACCTAAATTAGATAATATGAATAATTAAAATGGTTCTTAATTTCACTTTTAAAATGTGTATATTTCTAGATATGCAAATCTGTAGTGTAAAATTGTTTGTTTTCTACAAATAAGATTATGTTTCTATCTAGCAAATAATACACCTAAAAGTAGATATTAAAAAAATAAAGTAAGTTTTAATCTCAGTTTTAAAACGTATATATTTTCAAAACTGCAAGTAATTTATTTTAAACGCAAAGTAAAAAAATATTCTTTTTTAGCCACTAGTGTTCAATGGGTGTTTGTTACTGTTCTGCCTATAAAATTCTTCTAAACAAGGAAAATTAATTCATTTTCTTTTTACAAATATCTTTATGGTTTTATCTAGTGAATAAAACAATTAAAATAGTTTTTAATTTCAGTTTTAAAATGTATATCTAAAAAAGAACAGGTGACACTTGTATATTTGGAAATATAAACACTCTAAAAATGAAATTAAAAGCTTTTAATTATTTTAATATTTAATTTTAGGTGTATTCTTTAAATAAAAACAAATTTAGAGGAAAAAAAGTAACTCATTGATTTTCCTTCTTTAGAAGAAATTTATTTACAAAACGCCAATAACAGTTGACTGGCATACCAGAAAAGAATTGCCATATTTTTAATTATTTTAAACATGAGGGGTTTCATTTTTTGGCTTCTTAAAAACCACACCATAAATAAATTTCTGGAGAGCTATATACCATTTTCTCTCCCAGAAATGTGCTGTCCAAAGACACAAAAATAGTTTACACAACAATTTCTTTCGTATTTTACTAATTTGATAATAAGTATGATAGTTATTTACAGTTGACAGTTTATTCAAAAGTTTAATAAACTTTAAAATAAGTCATGAATTCTATAACTAAATTGATCACCTTAAGGCCTGAAAAATGACTTTAGGTGAACAATCCCTACATTATCCCCCACCTCCATTCTCAGTTTTTGGGTTTTATATTCCAGTGGTCTTTACTTTATGCATATCTATACATTTTTATTACCCTTGCTTAAAAAAACAAAACAAAAAAAAAACAACATTCACCCCTGACGCATATGTTAAGAGACTCCCACAATAACAGATGTTCCCAAAAAGTTTTTTGAAGCACACACTTGAAAAACAACAACATGGGGCGTTTACTTTACGCAACAAGACAGTAGTTCATTGAAAATTCTTTTACCACATATTAGTTGCTTTTTTTTTTTTTGCTTACTTCATAATTTTTGAAAGGATTCGGGTCAGAGAAGAAATAAACATCTTCCTGGTTGTAGTTTAAGGTGTCTTCTAATTGAGTGTACAATTCTAAGAATATTAATAAAGATTGGTCATTTCTTTGATTTTGGGAAATAAAGTAATGTGTAAGATTTAGTCACTAAAATAAAAAAATCATATTTCACTTTTCCGGCTGTTCAAAGCAAAATACCATTTTAACTCACTATAAAAAAATGATTCAATGAATTATTTTTTTTACAGCGAGTTAAAATGGTACAAATTACATATTTAGAAAGATTATTTTATTTTCTTTCCAACCATATGAATATTTTTTAAGATTGGACCATAAATTCATGAGAATTTGTGAATTGAACGGACTAAATTGAAAATTTGTTAATCGCAAATGAAAACAGATATTGACTGGAAATGCTATCATTACACAAAAAATGAATGGCTTCCTTAGAAAGCAAAAACACTAAATTGAAAACTGAAAAACCAAATCAAAAACCACAGTATCAAGGAAAAAAACAAAAACCGAAACATAAATGACCAAACTGACCAACTCTTATATTAGTCTCTCTCTCTCTCTCTCTCTATATATATATATATATATATATATATATATATATATAATTTATTTTAAAAAAAATTTATAACATAAATATGTCATAAAATCACTACAAAAATAGCCATTTTGTTTCAACACCCTCAGTGTCTTATCAAGTGATGATGTTGAAGATATATATATATATATATATATATATATATATATATATATATATATATATATATATATATATATATATTCGAAATTATAACATAAATATGTTATAAAATCACTACAAAAATAGTCATTTAGTTTCAAAACTTCTGGTGTTTTATCACGTGGTAGTGTTGAATATAGAATACAGGGTTTTAAAAGGTTCAAGTTAATCAAACATCCCTCAATAGGGGAAATGCTGTTACATAAGCTGGAATGACCAATCAGAATACAAGTATATGAGAATTCAAAAAACTTGACAATATATATATATATATATATATATATATATATATATATATATTAGTCACTCATGTGTGAAAAATGTGGAGAAAATTATAAATTCCATTATTAGAGAATTTAATGTTAATCAATTACAAAAAATACTTCTACCTGTAATTGAAGGTAAAAACTGAATGTTCAGTGGGAGGATTATGTATGAAAGAAAATTTGGTGCATAAAGCCACAATCGACACAAAAGAAAATACAAACCAAAAGAAAGGTTTATATTGGAATATCTGCTGGGAATTGGAAACAGTGCCTTTATAACCACCATCATTCCTTCACTACTGAATCCCTTAAACACTAAACAATGCTATCTAAATACTATTGGGAGCTTGTGGAAAACAACTTCCCCCCACAGCTGAAATGAAGAATTATCTCTAGGGCTCAAACTCCTAAAAACTTTAGAGACAGATATGACCTCTGCATTAAGGAGAAAATCTTAGTAATCAGACTCAATAGAGGAATTACTAAATCAACAGAATGAAATTATCTTCAGATGTAGACACAGACATCATCTCAAAATAACAAACTACATCTAATATTTGGGAGGCCTGTCCATGGAAACTCCGGAATTTTAAATTATCTAGACATGAAATAACACTTGGTGTCTATATATATATATATAGGATTAATTGCTTATGTTATACTGTATATACATAAAGATATTTGTGTATGGGTATATATGTGAGTTGAGATGTATTCATATAATTGTGTTGACATTTGTAGTATGTATGTATGCGTTTATATGAGGGTATTTACTTGCTTGTATTTGTATGTATCATTACATATACATACATACATATATATATATATATTCATACATGTTTCATTAAATAATATAGACAAATGTTGTCTATTTATTTTATATAAATTCTTTTCATAATGTCTGATAAGCTTAATAACATTATCATTAAACAAAGAAAGAAAATCACAATATTGATACATATTTTTTAATCCACTCTAAGCTTTCAGCTTACATAAGCCATTATCAAAGATGACAATTACAGTACAATATATTAAGCAATACACGGACAAGAAAGTGATGATAGTCTGTTTATGTTTACATGGATGATTTCCAAGCAACGTTAAACAGGTGCATATAAGATGCTGGAAGCGAAAATCGCACCGCAGCTCATGACGTCACACATGACCATGCAAGAGTGAATTCGAGAAGTATTAAGTATAGGAAGCCGTTGGTATAAACCAATGACTTCTGTTACCAATTATAGACATTTAAGGATATTTGCGGAGATTTCATAGTTTATTTTATTTAGGTTAGGTTCCAACTGTTTTATGTATATAGCTTCAATAATTTTTAGTTTTTGTTTTCATGTTTAAGTATAATTGTGTTTTCGACAAGGATTTTACGCAATTGTGTATGCGGCCATACACTTATCTATATTATTTAATGAAACATGTATGGATGAAAAAAAGCTGCCTAAACACAATTTAATATATATATATATATATATATGCACACACACACACACACATATACATATATATATATATATATACACACAGGTATGGGTGTGTGTGTGTGTAAGTGCATGGATATATATATGTATGTGTGTGTATATATATATGTGTGTGTGTGTGTGTATATATATTGATGTGTGTAGAGGTATTTGTATATGTGTGTGTGTGTGTTTATATGTATATATATGCAGGGATATATATGGTTAAATGGGTTATAACTGATCTAATATTACCGTTTCACCATTATTACTCTATCGTTATTCCTCTCATTGGTATTATTAGTTGATCATTATTATTATTATTCCTTTTATTGGTAGTTTTATTATTATTATCATTACGTTATATGTTATTTTTAAATTTTGTCTCATTTCGATGTTTTTCAATATAATATATATTTTTCGATAATATTTGAAATTTTAAAGTTGTTTTAAAGTTAAATTTAGAATTTAAAATTTTAGATTTTACTTATTAATTTTTTACTTTTGAGTTGTTATTAATAAAATTAACATTAATATTTTTTGTTTATGTTATCTTCATATTATTTTTACTTTTCTCCTATTTTATTAGTAATCTTTAAAATAATGTCGACTCTATTAATCTGTACATTTGAAATTAACTGCAATATGCCTATATATGTTAATTTCTTCTTCTTTTCTTCTTTCCCCACTTTTTTCCTCCCACCCCTGCTTCACCATTTGCTTTCTTATATCTTTTCTTTTTTCTCTTTGTCTCTTTTCTTATGAGATGACTTATTAAATAAGTCAATGTCTGGTCCTTACCACCTTCCCTTACTCTTGAGTATCTTAATAACAATAGATTTAAAATTATTCCTATCTCTCCCTTCCTTCTCTAATTTCAACCATATCTGTCGCCGTCATCCTCCTCCTCCTCCTCCACTCTCTATCACTTTGCATCAACTTAAAACTAACCCTCAAAAGCGTATAAAAATAATGTGTAAATTTCAAAGGTATTTTTTTATGCTTGGAAATATGATCTGAGGAACCAAGAAAAAACTTTCCTGGAGAAATAAAATATAATCAATGGACCCTTAAGGTTGTCTGTTTCTTAATTTTAATTAAAGTAATATTTCCTCTGGTTTGACATTGAGCTCTCTGGATTACATACTCCATGGGATTATCCATATGGATTACCAAACTTTTTTTATTACATAACTATACACACATATATATATATATATATATATATATATATACACACAGAGGTTTTGTTGAATAATTTAGACATGTTCCACTTGCTTATTTTTAATTGGGTCCTTTCATATTCACTAAGAAGCTTTTTGGTGTTGTTATTGTAGGATCAGTGAAAATTGTGTTGATACATATTTCTTTTATTGCAAATACTTTCGACATAGGACAATATGATCAGGGTTTTGTTTATTGCAAGGCAAATATAGTGTTCATTATAGTTAAAGTCAAAATTGTTGTCTCCATCTGAAAGTTAAATTGTGGAGTGGTGATCACTGACACTGTTTAAGGGGAGGTAACTAAGTATGTATGTGGAGAGCTTTTATGAAATAAGTAGCCAAAAAGAAAAAGTATTAGTGCAAACCTTGGCATTTCAAACTATTGCACACATTTTAAAACATTTGTCAAGTATTTGTAATTAATTTTCAGTTTCTTAATATAGATAGCTTCAAGGTTTTAGTTTATGCTTATTCTTTTCATGAAAAATACAGAAATATTTTTGATAAGAATTTTTCTGAATAGCGAATGTGAACAGGTATGTTGTAAATGTTTAGAAATGTTGAACATATTATTCAAATGAAAAGTTAGCTGCTGAGACAACATTATTGTAGTGTTTCCAACATAAATATTATTTTTACTGCTGAAGATACAACATCTCAAAGGACATTTAATTTATAAACGATGTTGGTTTTCTCTAACACGTTAGTAGGTGGAGAAAAGACATTAAAAATAATTGTATTAGATATAGTGTAGTATATAATTAATTTTACTTTTTTACTAGGATCTATGGTGGATATTTTCATCTTGTTTATAATTAGAATGTATTTGGTTGTGATATAAAAGATGTTTGGGGTTAGTTGAAAAAGTATTATATTCTATTTGTTTAGTATAAAAGTCTCTGATGGAGCTTCTTATTTGTTCATCAACAATATTTAGGGAAGTTATTAGTAAGGGCTTGCTTCATATTTTTTAGTTCACTGTAGAAAATCTGTTTTGTGGTTGAATTAATTTTTGCACAGTGTATTAGGCTTTTTTTTTATATAATTGCTATTTTAATTTGAACATTCACTCCTATAGTTAAAGGTGCACAAACTTATACTGGTAGTATTTTTGTGTGTGTGTGTGTATGGGGAGATAGTGAACTTATTGTTATTAATGTTTATTGGTATATCTAGAAAAGACATTTTGTCGCTATTATTAAGTTCATATGTAAACTTCAGGACAAAATTATCATGGAATTGTTTTTAGAGTTTATGTATTTCTTCCGTATTATTGACTAATATAAGGATATCATCAATGTATCTTAGGTAGATGGAGTTTTTCTTTGAAATTGTTCTTTTCAAGATTAGACATATAGAAATGGCTAAAAGTCAAACCCAGAACTGAACTCCTGGAGACTACCATTGTTTTTTATATATATATATATATATATATATATATATTTTGATGTTTTTGATCATAGAACGGGACTTTCGGTAATTCAAGTTAGCAGTAGTTTTCATAGTATGCTAGGCCTAATTTTAAGTGGAGGTAGAGATGTATTATTGTGTATGTTTTTTTTAATATTGAGTTTCACAAACAGGGACATTAGTGAATAAGTTTTTGACATTGAGGGAGGCTATGGTTTCATTATTAGGTTTTCATTTTTTTAAAATTTGAATTACTTCAAGAGTTGATTTTATGCTGCCTTTGCTAGGAAGATATGGTGTGATAAGTTGGTTGATGATTTTTTGTTAATTGAAATTTGCGACATCATAGTGTGGAGAGGGTAGTTTTCTGTGTTTTTACAGTGCCATATATGTAACTGGGTTTATAATCACTATTTTAGGAAGTTTTAAACTGTTCTGTTTGGCATTATTAGCAGTGATAAGTTTGTTAATTTTTAACTTTAGTTGGTTGGATTTCTGTTAATTTTTTGAGTTTTGTATGGTTGTTGAGTATTTGCTCGAGTTTTGTGTTGTAGTTGGATTAGTTTAAGACAACAAAGATGTTAGTTTTTTTCTGCTTTTTTGATGATTATATCCAGATGATTACATATTCCTTAGCAGCAATTTGTAGTTGTTTTGTGAAAAGTTTTTACCTCTGTCATGTCTATCTTTAACTGCCTCAGCCTCGAGTAAGTCATGAAATTCTGATATTGTTGTGATCAGCTATCTGTCCTGGAGTTTTTTGATGCTTTGATATAGTGTCTCAATTTTGTTTTTAATCAGATGATTATACTTACAGTATATATGGCAGTTGGGTCCCAGGTTAAACAATTCTGTTTGATGCTTAGTCAGTTTGTAGTTAGAAATATTAATAAATTTATCCATTTTGTTAGGAAGAGTGATAAATCCTTTGTATAGTGTGTTCATTTTTTTTAAATTTTTAGGCAATGTTGAGTTTGTATGGTATGTATTGTTAATTTCTGCGAGTCTGTGTGTAATTTCTTCCAGTTGATCGGGAGTAGTTGCATGTTTTAGTTTGCTGTATATGTCTTGCTTTCTGCTATTGAGAGTGTGTAATTTGTTGTTGGCTATTTCACTTTGTCTTCTCACCAGGCTACATTTAAAATTCTAGGTGTTGATATTCTGGTAAGCTTTGACAATAATGAACACTACAATATTTGTCTTGCAATAAACTATACCCTGATGATGACATTGTCGAAAGTACTTAGAATAAAAGAAATCTGTATCAACACTGTGATTTTCTCTTGTCCTTCAATAATGACACCAAAAAGCTTATCTGTGAATATAAAAGGATCCAATTGAAAATAAGTAGACAGAACATGTCCAAAAATGTCTAGGTAGAATCACAATTATTGGAGAATGTTTCAGTATGCATTTAGAAAGGTCATCTTCAAAATTTGCGTACATCCAGATTTGTAATCTCTGAGCATATTGTTAATAATCAGCAATGTGCTTTAGTCAATCCTGAGAAAATGTCTTCTATGTTAAGTAGATGATACTCAGACTTTAATCTGAAGGCTCTGGAAACTATTTACATGTGGGAGGTAACGCAACAACTCAACTGATGATAGCAGGTAGGAACAAAGAAGCCGGTGTCGCACGTCCAACCTTCTCACGAGCCGAAAGCTCTCTGATCCGAAACAGCAAAACGAGCCTGCTTTATACAGCCAAGGACCGACCACGATTTGCATGCGAATGACGAGACAACAAGATTTCGCGTTAACTAACCGAGACCGCCCAGCATAAAATATGGGCGCCGCCATTTTGGTTCCTTTTACCGTTGGGAGGACCGGAGTTTGCACACTGCACAGATGCGCACGCATTTCCGAGGTAAGCCATTTTCACAATTTTCCCCACATCAAAATAACTCACTTTGTGTAAATAAAAAGAATGGTTGTTGGGTCTCAGTGTGATCTATTTGTAATATAAATACACCTATATTGATATATCTATATAATTAATACTCCTAGAGGCATATCATACCATTTTGGAGTCAGATTGACACCACGAGCAAATTAAAAACATTCTGGGCCGGATCTGGACCTGCAATCCTAAAATTTTGGATACACAATTTTTCATTACTGCGATTTTTTCAGAATTTTTTTTGTGATATTTTGCGATGGATTTTTTTGTACATGAAATAAAAATAATTGTTTGTACAGAAAATAAGGACCAATATATATCAAATTGTTTTTAAATTAAGTGGCAGCAGAAGAATTATCGTTGAATTTTTAAAAGGTAAGCTTAAGTATTAATGCAATATTTAAATGCAGCAATCAATTTTTGAGTTCTTTTGTAGTTTATTTTTGCCTATCGCATATACTTCTACTCCCCATTGTGATGAAGGTCTAATCAAGAGCCCTCCGCAGGGGCTAGCTTAAATGCCACCTGATAGTAGGACTTTTAAGCTAGTTATTAATATAGGTGTATTTCTTATCCTCAGTTTACACATTTTTTTAGTTATAGTGTACAGCTATTTTATTTCCTTGATTGTGCTCTGATTAAAAAGAGGATGAATCAGCTTTTCCTAATAATTTCTTTTTCAAAATGTTCAAAATTTACTAAATGGCTTTAAAGAATTTATGATAGTAGTGTAGAAAGTGGACAAACAAACCTGTACATATTAATAGGTATCCCAAACTAAAATTTTATTGTCAATATATCTAAAAACCTTTCAGACAGGCATAGAGAACATGACAAAATATAAAAAAAATTGGTACCAAATTTATCTTTGTATCTCAATTAACCACAAAGCTATGACCATTCAAAGTTCATAAAACTTTCATTTGATGAGTTATTGGAGAAAAAGCTAAATTTAACAAGGTGTAAAGAAACATATTAAAAAATCCTTATAAATGTAATGTCATATAGGCAGTGTTGAAATAAAAGAAAGATAATTCTAATGAAATCAATAATTCTTAGATCAGACTAGCCTAAACATTGAGAAAATAAAAATACAAAAATATGACACAGAAGGGTAAAATTTGACTGATCATGTAAGAAGTTTCATTTCAACAGTTAATGCCTTTTATTTTGCATACTTCATAGCACAACAGAGATGAAGCTAATTTCTTTCTTTGGTTCAATAGTACCTCAATAAAACAAACTGTATTTATACCACATAAAAACAGCTAATAAGGTCAAAAGTCTATCATCCTGAACTTGCCATAAGAAAGTATCCATTGAAAGTACATGCTTGAAACTTTAAAACTTTACTAATTTCTGGATGAGGAATTAAAAAAAATATCTCTTTTCACAGTAATATTAATACATTTTATAATACATGTATCTTAGTTTTGAAAATTTTTTGTTAATTATGTAATTTTCAACTAGTCAAAAACAGGACAGAAATGACTACAAAACTTAGAAATTTGCTTTACTAAAGGAAGACAAATACTTTATAATAATATTTTAAACTGATAGGAAAAAATATCTTTCTGGACATTGTAAATAAACAGACTTCACAGGACCACCATACTTGATGAGTGAGTTAATGATTCTGTTTCTCAGCAGCAGCTTGACGGTCTTTTCCCTTCTTTTGACTCATTTTTAGCAATCCCTGCCTGTACATGAAGTTTCAGAAGTACTTTTTGTTGTTTGTATCTTTGTTGCTGATATTTTCTATGCTTTCTTGAAATGCCAAGAACTGATTACTACTCAGTTGCTGTATTTGCTTCCAGCCAAGCTGTCATCTGGTCATGCTTAAATATGAGGTTGATCAATGTTGAAGTGATGCATAACATCTTTTATTTTTTCAGTTCCATCCCAAATTTCAAAGTTCAGGGTTGTAATTCTAATGGTCAAGTCACAAGTCCAAAGTAAAAATGTCAGGTATGTAAATATAAATGGGGTGAAAAATCTGTATCCAAAACTCGCAATACATAACTACCTTCTCCACTTAAGAACTAAGACTACCAGTCATCCAAAGTATAAGGGTGTGCTGAAAAATTCATAGTCTAACAAGACGGAGTGAGGCTAGAACTGTAAAATCTTACATGCATTAATCAACTTAATAACTGCACTGTTTTCTTTCCAAGTAAACTGACATTTGACTGTTCAAAGACTTCAAAATAACTAGTAGCAACTTCTCTTGAAAATGGACAAGATTTGGCATCATGATGTTATCAAGTACCTGCAACATCCAAGGAATTTATGGTGACATGATTGCTACATTAGGGGATAATGCTCTAGCTTTATTAACAATACAATAGTGGGCAATGGAGAATCATGAAAATGATCCAAGGTCTGGATGTCCGCAACTGCCACCACTGAGAAAAACATTGATTGTGTTTACCACATGGTGATGGATGACAGGCAATTGACTATAAATGAAATAGCAAATGCTATTAGTGTAACCCATGAGAGAGTTGAGAATATTCTACATAATGAACTTAGCATAATTGTCGTTTCTGCTCAGTTGGTATCATCTTCTGACACCTGATCAAAAGTGCATCAGGCTCATCACATCATGGGAAAATATGACATTGTTTGAGGTATATTCTGTTGGTTTTCTTGAATATTTCCAAACCAAGGATAACTGTTGAACTCATCACTTTGAACTAGAGACAAAGAGACAATCCCAGCAGGGGAAATACCCTCCTCACCTGCTCCAAAAGAGATCAAAGCAGTTTCATTTGAAGTGAAGGTGATGGCCTCAATTTTTTGGGATGCAAAAGGCAGTGTGTTTATTGACTATCTTCAAAAGACCACACAATCAATGGAGAATAATTTTGTAACTTGCTGAGGCAGGTTATCAAGACTAAACACCCAGGAAATCTAATGGAAAGAGTTTTGTTTCATCAGGACAATGTTCCAGTTCACAAATCCTTGGTTTCAATGGCTGCTGTGCCTGACAGTGGCTTTGGACTGATTGATCACCCTATTTATTCTTCTGATTTGACTATCAACTGTTCCCCAACATGAAAAAACATTTGGCTGCGAACCAGTATCATTGTGATGATGGTGTTGTCAAATCTTCCGTTGATGACTTCTTTGATCAACAGTATAAAACCTGCTTCACTAATGGGAGCCAAGCACTGCAATACCAATGGAAGAAGTGTGTGGACCACATGTGACACTATGTTAAACAAAACTTCTTTTGGTTACATTCCATGAGAGTATCTTGGTCAGTACATGAACTTTTCAGCCCATGCTTGTAGTGTTCTTTTATTGGGTAAGAAAGATTTTGATTGGTAGGGAAGCGTAAACAATTACCATATTTTGAGGTCTATTAAAGTCAACCCAATCTTTTTTTTCTGATTTCTTTTTGACAACAAGAAAGAATATGAATTCTTTTTTGAGGTAGGACTGTGTTTTCTCCTTTGTCACCACAGTTGCACAGGACCACATAAAATATTACTGCAGTTTCAATAGCTTTTTTTACAGGGTGGATTTTCTCATTTCATACCAATACTCTGAATGAATTCAGAGTCTTCTTAGATTGACAACCAAAACCAGAAAGTCTAGTTTGCTTTGTATTTTTTACCTAAAACTTGGGAATTATACAATTTGGATAACTGTCAGTGTTAAAAATCTTTTTAATTCTTTCTTGAACTAAGAGCTTTCCAGCAACTCCTTACATATTCTCTGGTCATTAGAGAAAATACACATTTTAATAATATAAGTACATTTCTATTTCTTATTAATTTCCTTCTTGCTATTAATTTATCAGTCATATAGGGAGAACACTTCTGTAGACTAAATGTTAAACATTTGGAATAATCAGTATTTTAGAATAAAATATATTTTCACTTAAATTGTCTATATTACAGCATAAATACTTTCATAAGAATTGAACAACTGCAACTAATTTCTATATTGGATTACATTTTATAATTAATTATAATTCTATTTTGATTAATTTTCATGTATGTCTGTAGAAAATTAAATATCAGGAAAAACAGTGTGGAATAGCCGATGATGGAATTCCTACGTTAAAAAAGTAATTGAAAATGGATCCTACAAGTCCTATATGCTCAACAAATAGTTTAAAATATAACTGTCATCATTTTTTATTATACAGTTGTGCCTCTTTACGCCAGCAAACTTGGGGCCTGTTCACATAAAATGTCAGCAAACAGTTTTTTTCATACATTTAAAATAAATTTCAGCAATTTATTGATTTTTTAACAATTTTTCTAACATTGTAAAAAATAGAACAATATATATCAATTATAATAAATAAAAATTCTTTGTCTGCTTATACTTTTTAAGTGGCTGTATTATAAAAAAAGTACACATGTAATTTGATGTTAAAATAAATATCAAAATTTGCCATATTTAGAAATTGTTGATTTTGTTTTAAACTATGTTTTTATACAATTGGTTTATAAATTGTTAAATTACAGTTCAAAGCCGAGTATGGAACTGAATCAAAGAACTTTGGTGGCAGATTTATAAATTAATTGCACCAAATTCAAATCATGTTGAACTATGGCAGAGTTGCTGGATCATAATTTAGAGCAATACAATCTGTATAGCATTTTTAGAATTTCTACAATAATCTTTAAAAAATAATAAAATGAAAAATAAAATAAATATAGTAATGAAAAGTTTTTACAGAGTTTTCTGGCTTCCAGACTTCAGCATCATCTTTAAAAATATTTTAACATTAATTTGATCTATAATCTTAATTTAAAGATTTATAAACATATATTATTACATTATGGTCTAGAACTGGTAACATTTACCATTGAAAGATTCTTGGAGGAGGTCTTTTTTTTTTAACTGTGCCTTATTTGGCAGGAAATATGATCTGGTAATTAAAATATACTTAGTTGCGTATACATTTAATGGAAACAGCACATCTTTTGTGATTACTTACCCTTTAAGCATCCATTGAACTGTGGGTCATTAGTAACTTTCAGACCTGGATGAGGCATAAGAAAGCAATTGATAGATGTGAAACAAGATCGAATGTGTCTACGTAGCTGTTGTAACTCAATGTGTTGGCGATCAGCAATCTGAAAAAGAAGAGTAAATTTTTTAATTGGTTAATAACCATATTTAAAATCATACTGAATGTATCAGTGGCATATAAGGATATTATAATTAAAGCATGTTGCATGATTACAACACATTAAATAAAAAAATTAAACAAGGGTGGCTTAAATTTGCAAGTTTATTTCTGTATGAAGATGAGTGAAGCATTTGACAGTTAAGAAGCAAACAAAAAATTAAAAAGAAAAACTAAGTAAAAAACTTATAAATATGATTTGTAAAGTTTTATTCTACTGAAAAATGAAGAATAAGAAAATATAATAAAAGTAAAGGAAAATAATAAATGGTAAAAGTGTAAAAATAGAAAAAGAAAGATATATTGTAATTAATACTTGTAGTAGTATCATCAAAGTGAAGCATTACTGTTAAACTTCTTCATCAAAGTACTAACATTTAACAACAAACACACATTAAGTAATCATTGCTAGAAACCAAAATATAGTAGTCTATTGAAAGATGTGCAAGCACTCTAACAGATATCAGTATGGAAAGTGAAACTGGCAAACAAAGTTCAAATTCTATGTCAGATTAAGTTATTTAAATTAATGGTATAATTCTTTCAAAACATGCAAGTTTAATAACCAAACAGCATAATGATATAGTGAGCAAAGTATACAGGTATATATGATTAAATCTGAATGACTTCTGTTGATTAGGTTTTGTAGTCTATAATTGTAAGATTTTATTAGAGACAATAGGGTTTGCAAATTCAAATCTTGCTGGAAAATTGTTTTTTATTTGTAACCTATTATGTTTCCTTAATAGTCACAGAATAGTCACATGAGTTATGAACAAACTGTAAAAGAAATAAGATGACCTAAAAAATTAAAGAAATCAATATTTTCTGTTAAAGTCTGAATTGTGGTACTTACATAAATTTTGTTGAATCATATGAAAAAAGATACTTTTATTTTATTAGCATTTGGATGTTGTAAGTAACAGCTCGGATTGAGGAATAGGAGAGCCGAGTTCGAATTCCAGTCAAATCCATTACATTCACTTATGTACTAATACCCTTGGGAAAGGTATAAATCCGCTTCTCCTCCCCCAGCTATGGGTAAATAGCAGGACAGACTGGGTTCTATAGCCTTGGATGGCAACTGGTCTACCGCAGAAAGAAACGGCAACCTACTGTGGGAAAAAATCTGCCTCGTCAGTCATGTATTGAATTTTACAAATAAAGAAAAGAAAAAATTGTCTAAAAACACCATTCTATGAAACGACTGGCTTGTCTAAGCTTACCATCACACAGAGATTCTCCCAGATTAATAATTGCATCATCTTCAATGCTTCACCATTGTAAACAAAATTAAATTGAACAAGAAAATCTTCTAATAACATTAATTGTCAATGATTATTTTTTAATATTTTATTTATATTTTGTAATCTAAACCATTGAAAGTTACATGATCACCTAAGTGTGTATCACACATGACACATAACTGACTGACCGTATGAAGAAACAACAAATTGCCAAGATGACTGAATCAACCTCAAAAGTTGGGGCTGCTCCTTTTAAAAAAGAAAAAGAAAATGATCCCGGTATCTAAAATTTGTGCTAAAGCCAGAGTAGGGCAATTTTCTGATGACGTTTATGCAAAAGAAAACGTTATTTTGCAAATTCTGTCTCCATAGTGTTGACATAATCAAAGATCACATCAAATCAAAAACTCATTTGACAAAAGTCTTCAAAAAAGTCAGCTCAACTGAAATAAAAGTCAATAACAACTTTGTTGAAAGAGATAAGAGATGATTTTGTCCTTGATTTTTTTGCAAATATGTACTGTCTGACATTCGCTACACAAAATTGACAAAATGTGGCCATTTATATTAAAACATTGTAAAGAAGGTGGTGCTATACCAAGTGTCAATTGTGTTAGGCAACTTCATTTACCAAAATTGTTTGCTTGCCACTTTGCTGCCCTGAAATCCAAGCTTGCTAATTAATTAGTCAGCATCATAACAGATGAAACAACTATCATGACCATAGCATATTGAATGTAATTGCAATCATTTGTGGGGAGTCATTTCTCAGTGATGTTGTAACCTTGCAAGAATGCAATCACCAAACTGTAAGTCAGTCATGCATCCGAGCTGTAATTCATGCGGATATTGCACTTGAGGATATTATAGCCTTTATAACAGATTCTGCAGTCTATTGCAAAAAAGGTCATAAGGAAGTGTTGTCAAATGTCTTTGTTAACAGTTGCCATGTGTTATGCTTAGCACATATTTTAAATCTTGTTGGTGAAGTATTTTCACACTGGTCAGCATTTGATAATGTTATTCAGTTAACTGCTTTCATCAAGTCAGCCTTTTTAAAAAGCCGAGTTGGAAAAAAATCTCTCTCCTTCAGGTGGATATGTGCAGGTTTACCAGACATGGCTGGGAATTGCCCATCAGTCTTGAATGCTGAATTAGCAAATTTTTCTAGATGTAGAAGTCAAATGAATTACCTTCTAACATGGCTGCATCCTTGAAGATTTATTGTATAAAAATACAATTATGGCACATGGCCTAAAATAGGGGCATGGGTTAAGGCTGGTCTTCACTGACTATCTTATACGTAGCTGTCTGGCCACATCTTTGGTTATGATCCAAGTTGAGATCCCCAACCTCCCCAGTTTGTTTTTGACCTCCCTTTTATCTCAACTGGGTCAGCTTTATTGATTCCCCATGTCTGTCTATATTTTCTCTTTTCCCTCTCCCTTAACAAGGGAGCTACTTGATTCTGCCTTAGGACAGAATACAGCGACCTCTCATTTTTGAGGGATGGACAGTTATATTTATTTTTACTTTGATTTGATATTTAGTTTGTTTTGGAGTTCATCTCCTCCCCTCTTATTGTCAATCATTAGATTTTTATGTATGGAACTTATATTATCATCAAATTTTTATATCATGGGGTGCATATTTGTAGGTTCCCTTGAGAGGATGTGGCATTATGGTATATGGAGGATTGATTGATGACTAATGAGTTCTTATGCTTAATGTGCAAATTGTAATGAGTGAATGGGTTGTGAATCAGATTAGCTAGGTATAAGATAGTGAAGACCAGCCTTAACTCATCCCCCTATTTTAGGCCATGTGCCATAATTGTATTTTTATACAATAAATATAAAAGTAGATACAAGAAGGCAGTCTTATTGCCTGTTTCGCTAGTGGATCTGTGTGTGACCAGCTTAAGACATTTTGAATTGATAAGTTTTTCATTTTTATTTTCAAATCTTTTTGAATTTTTTCAGTTTTCAGTTTCTTATTTTTGTGCATATTTAGTTGTACACTTTTTTGTTTTATATCCTTTTTTTGCATTTTTGCCCTCCCCCTGTTTTGATTTACCTTTTCATATTTCTTTGTTTTTATGTGCTTATTGGTTTTATTCTTTTTTCCATGTTCTTCTTTTTATTTGGTTGTCTACAATTTTTGTCTTTTATGCTTGTATATAAAAAATAATAATATTTAGATAGCAGGCAAAATTTTTACATGTTTGGCCTTAGAGGTGTTTATGCCAACATGGCCGAGAATTTGGAGGCACACACGGTGCCAAGTCAAAATGAGTCACAGCCTGGTGTGAAAAGAGGTCAAAAAAGGACTCAGATTATTACAACAGCCTAAGAAATAACTCCTACATTAATGGCAACAAATTGTTAATGATACTGGAAGCTATGGATGCCGTTAAAACAAGAACTATCTCCCTGCTGACCACTGATGTAGGAACTTGGAAGCTTATCTGCATCAACAGGGAAATGATGGCAGAAGCTCTGAAGAGCCTTCATATAGGACCAAAGGTTTTGGCCAGGAGGTCAAATGCACTATGGGACATTCTTCTGGCAACAGAAGACAAAGTAAATCTTTTGGCAGGAAGCACATTAACCACAAAGACAGTCCATTTACAAATGGAATATATGAGGACAAGGCGTACAAAAATTACTGTACATGGAGTCCCAGTCGACATCAGTGGGGATATGTTGGGGGCTTTCTTCGCCCAATATAGCCCCATTGAAGAAGTCACTGCAATAGTGAGCAAATCTGGAATTGCCACCGGCTATTTTGTGTTGTATGTCACATGTCACTTTAACAAGGCAGAGTTTCCAGGAGATTCCCAACATCCTAAAGTGTCAGGACAAAATGATGCCCATAATAGTGGGTCAACATCCTTACTGTTGGATATATGGAACTTTGGAACACATGTCCAAGGTGTGTCTGAGTAAAAAAAACAGTTCCGCAGCCTAGCCCAGTAGCAGAGAAAACTGATGTGCCTGCCAAAACTCCTAATGGTGAGCGGAGGGAAGTGGCAAAAAAGGGACGAAAATCATCAACTCCTACCCCTCAACAGAAGGCCCTACTGCAGCAAAAGCAAACCTAGCGGAGGCCAGAGACTGAAAAGCTTGGTAGCCCACAACCTCAAACCCAGGAAAAGGAACTAACCAAGCAAGAGAAGCAGCAGCAGTGTCAAGAACATCATCAACAAGAGAAACCAAGAAAAACCAGTGAAACAGCAAAAGAGCACAACAAAGCACAACAAAGCAGAACAACAACAGCAACAACAAAGAGAAACAAGAGAAACCAGTAGCGTCAAAGAGAGCACAACAAAGCAGCAAGGTAAACAACAACAAAAAGAGAAAAGTGGAAACAGCAAAGAGAGCACAACAAAGCAGAACAACAGCAAACAAAGAAACCAGTGAAACAGCAAAGAGAGCACAACAAAGCAGAACAACAGCAGCAACAAGAGAAACCAGTGAAACAGCAAAAGAGAGCACAACAAAAGCAGAACAACAGCAAAGAGAGCAGCAACAAGAGAAACCAGTGAAACAGTGAAAACAGCAAAGAGAGCACAACAAAGCAGAACAAAAGCAAGAGAAACCAGAAACAGCAAAGAGAGCACAACAACAACAGCAGCAACAAGAGAAACCAGTGAAACAGCAAAGAGAGCACAACAAAGCAGCAACAACAGCAGCAACAAGAGAAACCAGTGAAAAGCAAAGCAAAGAGAGCAATAACAACAAAGCAGAACAACAGCAGCAACAAGAGAAACCAGAGTACAACAAAGCAGAAAACAGCAAAGAAACCAGTGAACAGAGCACAACAAAGAGAAACCAGTGAAAACAGCAAACAAGAGAAACCAGTGAAACAGCAAAGAGAACAACAAAGCAGCAACAGCATCAAGAGAAACCAGTGAAAACAGCAAAGAGAGCACAACAAAGCAGCAACAACAGCATCAACAAGAGAAACCAGTGAAACAGCAAAGAGAGCACAAAAAGCAGAACAACACAACAAGAGAAAAGAAACAGCAACAACAGCAGCAAAAAGAGAAACCAGTGAAGAAGCAAAGCAAAGAGCACAACAAAGCAGCAACAACAGCAGCAACAAGAGAAACCAGTGAAACAGCAAAGAGAGCACAACAAAACAGCAACAAGAGAAACAGCAACAAGAGAAACCAGTGAAACAGCAAAGAGAGCACAACAAAGCAGCAACAACAGCATCAACAAGAGAAACCAGTGAAACAGCAAAAGAGAGACAACAAAGCAGAACAACAGCAGCAACAAGAGAAACCAGTGAAAAACAGCAAAGAGAGCACAACAAAAGAACAACAGCAGCAACAAGAGAAACCAGTGAAACAGCAGCAACAAAGAGAAACCAGTGAAACAGCAAAGAGAGCACAACAAAGCAGAACAACAGCATCAACAAGAGAAACCAGTGAAACAGCAAAGAGAACAACAAAGCAGAACAACAGCAGCAACAAGAGAAACCAGTGAAACAGCAAAGAGAGCACAACAAACAAACAGCAGCAACAAGAGAAACAGCAGCACAACAAAGAGAAGCAGCAACAAAGAGTGAAACAGCAAAAGAGCACAACAAAGCAGCAACAACAGCAGCAACAAGAGAAACCAGTGAAACAGCAAAGAGAGCAACAAAAGACAAAACAACAAGAGAAACAGCAAAGAGAGCACAACAAAGCAGAACAACAGCAGCAACAAGAGAAACCAGTGAAACAGCAAAGAGCACAACAAAGCAGAACAACAGCAGCAACAAGAGAAACCAGTGAAAAGCAAAAGAGCACAACAAAGCAGAACAACAGCATCAACAAGAGAAACCAGTGAAACAGCAAAGAGAGCACAACAAAGCAGCAACAACAGCATCAACAAGAGAAACCAGTGAAAACAGCACAACAACAGCAGCAACAAGAGAAACCAGTGAAACAGCAAAGAGAGCACAACAAAGCAGAACAACAGCAGCAACAAGAGAAACCAGTGTAACGTCAAAGAGAGCACAACAAAGCAACAACAACAGCAGCAACAAGAGAAACCAGTGAAACAGCAAAGAGAGCACAACAAAGCAGCAACAACAGCATCAACAAGAGAAACCAGTGCAACAACAGCATCAAAGAGAGAAAACACACAACAAAGCAGAACAACAGCAGCAACAAGAGAAACCAGTGAAACAGCAAAGAGAGCACAACAAAGCAGCAACAACAGCATCAACAAGAGAAACCAGTGAAACAGCAAAGAGAGCACAACAAAGCAGCAACAACAGCATCAACAAGAGAAACCAGTGAAACAGCAAAGAGAGCACAACAAAGCAGAACAACAGCAGCAACAAGAGAAACCAGTGAAACAGCAAAGAGAGCACAACAAAGCAGAACAACAGCATCAACAAGAGAAACCAGTGAAACAGCAAAGAGAGCACAACAAACAACAAAGCAGCAACAACAGCAGCAACAAGGAAACCAGTGAAACAGCAAAGAGAGCACAACAAAGCAGCAACAACAGCATCAACAAGAGAAACCAGTGAAACAGCAAAAGAGCACAACAAAGCAGCAACAACAGCAGCAACAAGAGAAACCAGTGAAACAGCAAAGAGAACAACAAAGCAGAACAACAGCAGCAACAAGAGAAACCAGTGAAACAGCAAAGAGAGCACAACAAAGCAGCAACAACAGCATCAACAAGAAACCAGTGAAACAGCAAAGAAACCAAAGTGCAAAACAGCAAGAGAAAAGAGAGCACAACAAAGCAGCAACAACAGCATCAACAAGAGAAACCAGTGAAACAGCAAAGAGAGTACAACAAAGCAGCAACAACAGCAGCAACAAGAGAAACCAGTGAAACAGCAAAGAGAGCACAACAAAGCAGAACAACAGCATCAACAAGAGAAACCAGTGAAACAGCAAAGAGAGCACAACAAAGCAGCAACAACAGCAGCAACAAGAGAAACCAGTGAAACAGCAAAAGAGCACAACAAAACAAAGCAGCAAGAGAAACCAACAACAGCATACAACAAAGCAGCAAAACCAGTGAAACAGCAAAGAGAGCACAACAAAGCACAACAACAGCATCAACAAGAGAAACCAGTGAAACAACAAAGAGAGCACAACAAAGAAACCAGCAACAACAGCAGCAACAAGAGAAACCAGTGAAACAGCAAAGAGAGCAACAACAGCATCAACAACAACAGCATCAACAAAGAGAAACCAGTGAAACAGCAAAAGAGAGCACAACAAAGCAGCAACAACAGCAGCAACAACAACAAGAGAAACCAGAAAAAACAGCAAAGAGAGCAGCAACAAGAGAAACCAGTGAAACAGCAAAGAGAAAGCAGAACAACAGCAGCAACAAAAGCAGCAGTTGTAACTGAAACAGAAATGGAGGTGAACAAAATGCCTCCACCTTGGGCATCATCATTGAAGAGAGATAGAGAGGAGGAAGAGGAAGTGGATACGCCATCTCAAAAGCACTCCGGGTGTAGAGGGGCATGGACAAAACCAGGTCCCTATCCGTCCCTGCTTCCCCTGAAGGAACAGTGGTCATAGCTAAAGCAAGGAGCATCCCTTCCTCCCCTTCCTGTGCTCCATCCCCCTCTCCTTCCAATTCTTCCTTCAGTTCATTATCCACACCCCCTCACACATTCACCTGTTCCCCTCCCTGCCCATCCCAGGAGAAAAGGAAGAAAAAGAAGAAATTGTTCTCAGGACTTGAAGTGATTTGTAGGGTGGACAGGGAGGATTACAAAAAGGCTAAATTAGAACTTTTATTCAAAAAGAACACTGTGGACAGGTAATCCATTGAAAATCCCCATAATTTTCTTAATGTCCCCCATGTGATAACCTGTATAAGAGACACTGGGGCATACCTAAAAGTCTGGGGGCATATAGATGAAGCTAAGGAGACATTCTCAAACATTAGAATGGTTGAGATAGGGTCTCCATATTTGAAAAATTTAAGACAATATTGTGCTGGGAGGGTCCCTGTTTTGATCCATCCCTCACTATATAGATGCATAAAACTAACATATCCCACGGACGTCAGCAGAATTGTCCTGGAAGGACGAATGACATCAGAGCTAGGTGTAGGGAGCCGAGGACAATTCGTTGGGGTCCTTTCTGACGCAGATTTCTGGCTAATATGTGAGTAAGTTTTTTGCTCTTACTTTGCCTTTTTTTGCAGGCCTAATTGATGTCTATCAAGATAGCTAGTCTGAATGTAAAGGGCTTGAGGGATCAGGGTAAGGCTGCCTGCCTGCTCTGGGATCTCTTGTCTTTTGGCATGGATGTTGCTGCGATCAAAGAGACCCACTTTGTTTGCAGCATTGATACGTGTGTTGCTGTCTAGCGACTTTGTTGTTTATTCAGCATATGGGGTCTGGCATGCAAGATGAGTTTCTTTGCTGGTGAGGCATACTCTTGATGCAAAGGTGGACCTTGTGCATACCAATGCTGAGGACCGGTTGATCGTGGCCGATATTGCTATGAAAAGTGGTTTGTTCTGAGTTGTTGCGGTTAATGCGCCCAACAACTGGGAGAAGCGGGTCTCGTTTTTTCGGCAGTTGGGGCCATTCATGGTGGATTCAACACACCTAGTCTTAATGGGTCACTGGAATGCCATCCTGGACCCCAAGTTAGATAGTGGGTGGGGAGCTAGCAGGAGAAGGGGCGATTGTAGCTTGGTTGATCTGATCAAAGAGTTTGGTCTCATCAATAGATACTGGGTTGATCACTCCAGGGGGAAGATGTGGACATGGGCTCTTAATTGGCATTTTATCTGGGTGGTTAGCTACCTGGATAGGATGTTAGTTAGAGGAGCCAACGTAGACTTGTTAGATTGTCCCATGTTCCAATGGGTAGGCTATTCGGACCACAAACTCGTTTGTGCCTGGATGTTGTTAGAATGTAGGCCCAGAATGGTTAGCTACTGGAAGTTCAATCTGTCTTTACTGAACAGGTAAGACTTCCAGGAGCAGCTAATAGCATAGAGCAGCAGGAGCTAGTTGGGGGCAGTTATCGGGAATAAGTGGTGAGAGAGACTTAAGAATAGGATTAGGTCCTTCACCACTAAGTTCAGCAAATGGCTTGACCTAGATAGAGCTGAAAAGGTGAAAATGCTTAAGGCTAGTTTTTCCGGTCGGTGGCTGGAGAGGGGGGAAATCCCCTAGAGATAGCCTTAGCAAGGGAGGCTCTGAAGTGTTTGACTGGCGAGTGCTACATGGGCCAGGATAATTAGACATAGGTTAAGCAAGAATTCTTCTGAAGTGGTGAACATGGGTACAGAATTGCACAAGGAAGAGATCCGTCGAAGGTCCAGTTGACACATTTGGCAAGTCAAAACCCCAGAGGGACACACTCTTCAGGCCACTGACAACATCTGCAAGGTGTTTCATCGGCATTTCGAGAGCCAGTTTACCAAGGAGCCTGGTCTTCGTGATGACGAGTTTCATAGTTATTTGGCTTTTGTCAACTGAAGCATCTAGCGGCGAAGGAGAGATTAGAGAGAGTGAAGTCTACGTGGCATTGAAGAAGGTCGGCAGAGGCAAGTCACTCGGTCTGGATGGTTTGTCCTATGAATTGTACTTGAGGCTGTTGCACATCTTTGTACCAATTTTGACAGTTGTGTTCAACAATTGGTTCTGCCAGGGGTGTGATCACGCTGTTGAAAAAGGGCAAGGATGTTGGGCGGGAATTAGATGATTATAGGCCCATAACTCTGTTAAACACAGAGTTAAAGATTTTGGCCAAGATCCTGCAGGAGTGTTTGCAGTCAGTTGCTGAGTCTCTGTTGGGTCCTGAGCAGACTTGCGCTATGAGGGGCCAAACAATTCAGAGCAACCTGCATCTGATCAGCACGATCATAGAGGGTGTAAAAGACAATGATAAGACTGCACTGATCAATTTAGATCAGTACAAGGTATTTGATAGGGTTGACCGCTGGATTTGAACCAGACATCTGTCGTTGGATTAACCTCCTGTATCACTTCCCCAGTGCTGTGGTACAGGTGAACGGAAAGCTGTCTGGCGCTTTTGCGCTGTCTAGGTCAGTTTAGCTGGGTTGTCCCCTCTCACCCCTACTTTAAGCTTTGGCGTTGGAGCCTATCCTTCGTCAGCTGATGGACAGAGAGTGCCTATGTGGAATAGCCATTCCTGGAAAGGCTCAAGCCAAGGTTTCAGCGTACGCCGATGATGTATCTACTTTCGTGTCATCCCACAGTGACATTGAGGTGGTACTGAAGGCACTTGATTGGTACAAAAAGGTGACAGGGGCTAACATTAACCATGACAAGTCATCCAGCTTGCAGTTAGGTGCTTGAAAGTGGGTCGATATTCCGGGGCCCTTCGGTTGGCCGGACGATCCTGTCCGCATTCTTGGAGTGTGGTTTGGACCCGACCTACAGCTAGAGAAAAATTGGTCTGAAGTACGAGCAAAAGTGAGACTTGGTGTTGACGGAGGTTGTCTGTGAAGGGCAGGGCAGAGGCATGTGCCACTTACGTTTTCCCGATTCTCCTTTATCGATTGTCCATACTTCCTCTTTGTAAAAATCATAAGAAACTGCTTGAGTGCTTGCTATCCTCCATTTTATGGAGGGATGCAAGCATCAGGTCGACAGAGAAGTCTGCGCACAATGTTCGTGTCATGAGGGTTCTGGGAAAGCCAAACTTGGCTAGCCACAAGCTCACCTCGAGGCAAGCTTTCCTACGCTGCACATTGACAGGAGATTCGATTATGGCAGGGATTGTAAGGGACGCCTTCCTTTTCCTTATGATCAGACTCCCCATCTCGTGGGTTGAGCGGCGTCGTAAACCCCAAGATCAATCGGATTTCCTTCGCAAATGTTGATATGCATTGACAGTTATTTCTTGGGCATAGTGACCTTTCATGGCCTAGGAAGGTTTTCTATCATTATATAGTTGAGGGGGTCACGAAGGATCCTTTACATGAACAGCTTGATTTGTCTTGGCTGCCAGTGGCGGATTATCTCAGTAACCCTTAGTTTTTGCTTACCTGGCGATTGGCTCGGAATAGGCTGCCTCTCAATGACAAGGCCTTCATATGGGGCTTGGCAGATTTGCCAGACTTTGAATGGTTTGACCCTGGCTTAGAAGAAACAGCTTCGCACGCCTTCTACCACTGTCCTTATGGGACCATGTTGACGGCTCATATCACTCCCGAAAAGCTTGTGCTCACTGATCGCGCATACGCGTGTGATAATACGTAACCCTTGTATTCTGGGATGAAACAAATGGTGTTTCTTACGCTGATAACCACGGCCCGAATGGTTATTTGGACAATGCGACAGGAGGAAGTCTTGCGAGGCAACCATCTTTCTCATCAGGATCTAATCCGATTCTTTGAGCATCAGCTCAAGATGAAGATTAGAACTGATAGAAAATGCTTGTATTCGACAGTCTTTGGCAGCTGAGATGACCTTGGTTCGTTTGAATGGGGCTAGGTTGATTTTCTCTTTTAGGTCAACCTACATCACATCAGAGTGATTTCCTGTGGAGCCTTCCCCTTGGTTAGGTTAGACAAGCTTCGTGTACCTAGTTAATGTGAGTAAGTGTTGTTTCTGGCCTGTTCCCGGCTGCCTCTTTGGTTATGATCCAAGTCGAGATTCCTAACCTCCCCAGTTTGTTTTGGACCCCTTTTTCATCTCGACTGGGTTAGCTTTTATATTTCCCATGTCTGTATATATTTTCTCCTTTCCCACTTCCTTAGCAAGAGATCTTCTTGATTTTGTCCAGTGGACAGAATACAGCAACCTCTCCTTTTTAAGGTTTGGTTGGGCCCTACTAACATCAGTTATGTTTAGTTTGCTTTGTGTTTATATTTAGTTTGTTTTGGGGTTCGTTCCTTCCCCTCTCATTTTATTCATCTATTAATTTTATAATCATCAGATTTTTACGGCATGTGGCGTGTTTTGTAGGTCCCCCTTGAGAGGATGTGGTATTATGGTGTATGAAGGATTGATTGGTGACGGACAAGTTTTTATGTTGAATGCAGAAATTGTATTGAGTGAATGGGTCGTGAATTGGATTAGCTAGGTATAACATAGTGATGACCAGCCTCAACCCCCCTTTGGCCACGTGCCATAATTGTATTTAAGATACAATAAATCTTACAAGGAGACATAAGGAGGCAGCCATGTTAGAAGGTAAGTCATTTGACTTCTACAAAAAAAGAAGTGTTAGCTATTGCATGAAGCACAGGTAGAGCTCACCAATTTTTATTAGGTAGAAATTTCTGTTGAGATCTAACTCTAAACATTTAGAGTTTATTTTTAACCCCAGAAAGGAGTTACTTAAAGTCACATCTTCTAGAATTTTAAGATGGGCCAAAAAGCTCATGGTCTTTGATGTCAATATTGAATATGTGAAAGGAAACACTTCCACATGCTGATGCTCTGTCCAGACAAAAATTCAACAATGAATGATTAGAAAGTTCAGACAATTTAGAAGATATTGCACTGGATTGAAACTGATATATTACCTCTAAATCATTTTGCATTTGAAACCTTACAGGATCCAGTATTAAACAAAATTGCATGTAGAATAATAAGAAAGAAATAAAGTGATTGTTCTTGGGTGGAGAGATTCTATAGAGAGATAAGGCACAGGTTAACTACAGATAAGGATTTTATATGCAATGGAGATGTTTTAATATCAATAAAAAGATTAAAACATAAAAAATGTACACAATGATGTTTATTGTGGAATAACAGCAACACAGAAATGATTGAAATTAGAAGTGTAGTGGTCTGTGTATTTGCATGATATAGAAAAATACATACAAAAATGCTCCAAATGTATGGAAACAAAGAAACTTTCAGCAAACCAAGATACACACATGGCCTAAAGAAAAACAGCTATGGGCCCACGTTCATATGGATCATGTATATGTTAAAGGCATATGACTATTTTTAATTTTGGTCAACTGATTCTCTGGGTGGCCTGAAGTTGTTAGGCTTCAGGACAGGAAAGTAGCCACAGTAAAGCAAACATTACGATTAATATTTTCTAGAAATGGTGTGCCAAAAACGTCAGTCTCCAATAATGCACCATAATTTTGTGATGAAACTTTGTTTTGATGGTTAAAACTAATTGGATGCTTCCCTTATAAAGCATCACCATTCATTTTCCCCATCCAGAGACACAATAGGTAGCTACCTACCAAGACTGTTACTAAGTTATAGAACCATTCCACATGCAGGTAGAGTGAAAACCCCTCTGCACTGATGGGAAGATAAAATAGATCTATAACAATGTCCTACTTGACTAGTAATGGTTTTAACTTAATGTAGAGATTAAAATGTGTCCTGAGCACTTTATGTGTGATGAGAAATTTTCAAATGAAACCATCATCCTTTCTACGTTTGAAAAGCACTTTTTTTACAAGATACAATAATCTTAAAGACAAAGCTACTGAGTATTTTAGAGGTTTGTTAAAATCTAAAAAAACACTAACAAGTACAAATTTCATTAAAATGTTCAAAGTACAAGAATGTAGTTATATAATTGCTGAGCTTATTGCAAAAAAAATGAAGTCACACAGTAGTTAGACTAAAAGAATAAAATGTATTCAGGCTTGTATGCTGAAATGTACAGACTGTGACTATTGATTTATCAAATGACCTTCAAGAAATCAATGATACATGAAAAGACAGCAGGGATTAATAGTAAAATGTTATCACTCCAAGTGGATATCTGTGTTCTGGGAGACATGGCTTATAGAATTGCAAACTCCACATAAGAGAAAATATACCTTCTGGCAGTGAAGGAGTATAGACAAGACCAGACAGTATCATGCCAACTTTGCTGAGAGGAGCTCGCTGTTGAGAATGGTAGAGCTTAGTAATGAAAGATTGGAGCAGGTCTCATATAGACTGCACACATCAGATGTGCCAGTAAACAGTTTAACCCTGTACTCTACAAAAGATATGAAGAACAAGTTGTTTGATGTAAATAGAATGATCCAAAATCGGGAACAGTTGCTGTTACTTGGTGACTTCGACACAGAGTGTAAACTGACTACAACTCCTGGTCAGGGTGCCTGGGATAGTATAGGAAATAACAAAATGAAAATAACAAAATAACAAAATCTACTCTAGTCTTACATGTTCCACAAATTAAGTTTTACTAACACCTACTTCCAGATAAAAGCTCAGGATGTTACCAATGTGACGTCGCCCCCCCTGGTCGCAGCGTCGACTCTGTCGTTCGATCTCGTTCGCGGCACTAGTTGTGACGTCACGTGCTCTCCAGGCTCTGATATCCTGGTCACGGACAGCACCAGTTGTGACGTCTTTGCCGTGGCGTCAGCTGTTCGCTCATCGCTGCTCCAAGTGTGACGTTCTAACCCTTTGGTTAGATGAATACCAGCCTCGCCGTTCCCAACTCGCTTCCAACGCCTGGTTACTAGGGTAACTGCACTGATCTCCGGTCTGCCTACCCACATTGTGATTAGATCTTAGACAGACGGGATCAAACAGGGATTGGGGCCATATGCCAGCTGGGTTCAACGGGGGTGATAAACACAAGTAAAAAAAAACTCACGAGGTCAAAAATTATTGAAAAAAGGGTAACAACCTTTTATATCTAAATGTTCGTTACACAAAATTGTTCCTACCTCCGACCCGTTTTGTGGACTGTGGCACCAAGCTTCTACCATACAACTTTAAGACTTCGAGTTGCTTGTTCTCTAGAAATTTGCTTTTTACCGGGGTGTGGTTTGGTTTCGACACTGGGCGCCGATCTCTACCTGTCGTTCACGGCTGATTTCCCTCGCCGTCAGTGCGCCGAATCAACTTCTCTTCTCTTCTGCTTCGGTTGGGACGAGTTTATTCACTTCGACTTGAGTTGGGCAAATTTCTTTACTTGACTTGGGTTGGACGAATTTCTATTCTTAGGCTTGGTTTGATTCCAACTTCTCCTAGGCGTAACTGCAAGTTAACTTCTTCTTCGTCTGAGGTGCAAACCCAACTCCAACTGCAACTTCTCTCTCGCCGTCCGGCCTGCAACTCTTCTGCCTGTCCGGCCTGCAACTCTTCTGCCTGTCCGGCCTGCAACTCCAACTTAACTTCTTCTTCGAGGCGCAACCCCAACTGCAACTTTAACTTCTCTTCCTGTCCGGGCCAAACGGACCGGCCTTCCTGCCCGCAAGGGCTTAATGAACAGGGCCGCTGTCCGCTCTGCAGCTCTCTCTCGCCGTCCGCCCCTGCAACTGATTTCTGTCGACTGGGGTCCTGCTTTTATTGGCCCGTAACAAACTGGGGTGGGTCTGTCGGCGCCAGGGTTTTCTTGATAATTCTAAAAGTCGCATTATTCCCGATTAGGGGATCTCCCATTATCGCTCTTACTTTCACTCCTACTTCCTTACAGTGCCTCTGGGGGAGGCGATACCCGCTTCCCCTGGTCCCTCGTATGTCAGGTGACCGCTCTCGACCAATGGGGTCCTGGTCGAGCATCTTTCCTCCTCCCTCGCACATCACGTGACCGCTCTCGCCAATGAGACTCTGGTCGGGTGTCTCTCCTCCTTCGTGGCGTCTCTAATCGGGCGTGTATAATCCGGGGCTTTGTTCTGGGAAGAAACACCTTGCTAAAAAACAAAATTTAAATTGTCTTTTTTCCACCACCGCGGCATATGTCAAAACAGCCCACCGCTAATTAGATGTGACTCCAGGAAAGAATTTTTCCGACCTGTCGGCGTCTTCCATGAGCTAAAACAAATATTTCACCTCTTTCTTTTTTTCGGGGCCTGTTAACAAAATCTTAATTATCTAAATTGAAAATATTTTCCACTCATCATCTTGGGTGGTTTTTATCTTCAACCCTAGAAATGGTCAGGGTTCGTGTATTAATGTTTTGTTTTTCGTATACATTTCCCCAGCGGTTACTTATCATCTCAATGACACCCCTTTTCGTTCGTTACCTATTAATATTTTTTTTCATTGTCCCTAAAATATTATTTCTTCAACCAAATTGATAACAAACTCCCATACTCCGCAGACACGAAAGTAGGTCAGGTGCTTGACCGACATCTGTTATGCATCAATCGCGTGTGCCTATTCGCTCACGACCCGCCTCGTATCATGTTCCTGTCTTTCCCTTTCTTTTTTTTATTATTTCTAAACTCTATTTCTTCAACCAATTATAACAATTTCTATTTTTCGTGGATTTCGGTCAGGTACTTTGACCTAGATATCTTTTGACACCTGTTTTGTGTCAGTTTAAGCGGGTGTGCTTATGACTGGGTTTTGTACCATCTATTTCTCCTTCTTTTTCTTTCTTTCGGATCGCCTAAATACAATTAGAGAATTATTCTCAAAACTCAATTATTCTTCATCTCTAAATAACTATCAACTGGTTAACAAACCGAATAAAAATAAATCATATATTTATGAATATCTCTCTTCAGTTTTCTAATGATGCATGGTGCCACACCAAGAAACTGTGCTAACTCCAGAAATTAAAATGATCTAGATCTAATAACCACAAGATGGCAACACATAAAAACTGTTCCCAGGGCTTATTCATTTCACAGTGCTTACTGACACAAATCATTCTTTGCATGCATTCTTAGCACACTCTTTTATGGCAATTAGATCTACAGCCTCTTTCCAGACAGAAGTGTCATCTCAATGCTGTTCTGTTTTTGCAGCCCAAGATACATTCTTGACATTAAATGGACTGAATTACCAACACTGAAGTCCTCACTTATACCCCAATAACCAGCCTTTTTGTCCTACTCTGGTGGCATCATCACCACTGTCTAAGTCATGTACATTGTATATCAGGACAGGATAATTACAAAAGACCTGCTTTACACCACTGGTAAGAGCACATGAAGATGACTTCAGTCATTTCAAAGACAACTGCAACAGAAACATGAAGTTATTGGACCTAATCTTTGAGAGATAGGAAGACATTGTTAACAACCACTCTTGCTGGAGATGTGAGCTATATAGGGAGCTGGAGCGAGAAGTAGAGAGAGCGAGTTAAAAGTTGTTTAAAAGTCTGTCTGTACAGCCACAACATATGTTGCACCACTTCCCAAATGCAGATCCAAGGTCTCTCAAAACTGATGGATACCATACACATGCACATATTATATAACATACTAATATACCAAAAGCCATGGGAATTCAGTATGTAAAAGTAATGTTGGATAACACCACCATACCTTAATGTAATGGAACTATATCAGTTGTGCTGTTGAGTCAGTGTAAACACTAGCTTGGTTGTACATGGCAAAGTGGTGCGAATTATCAGTTTGGTAGACAAATGGGACATTCCATTTCTGAAATTATGGGGATGTGTACCAAAAATACCTGATGAAAAGTATTACTGCTCACTGTGAACAACATAGAGGTAAACTACAAATCCTTAATTACCATGGCCACAGGTATCTAGCTAGAAATTATACTTTTTTCTTAATCATTTCAAGGTGATAATAGCACTAAGGCATGAAAAAATAAAACTTTAGTGAAGACAATAAAACAACAAGATTCAGAGAGATAAATGATTGTAAATGATGTTGCATTTACATTTTTGAAGATTGTAGGTGGTAGGAAAGCAAGAAACCAGAAGAGAGTTCCAGAGACAACAAGTGTGAAAAAAAAAACTATTAGAATAAAACTCAATGTTACTATTTACTAGCTATTCCAACAATAAAATGTTGAGACCTGTTTGCTAATCTAGTAATATGTATAAATTTATGCAGTTGAAGTACTAAGGAGGTGAACTTATTAGAACAATTGCTACAAAAATATTTACAGAAAAGACAGTGGGAAGTCACATGACAGGGGGAAAGTGACTGAAATCAAGATGTCAGGTGAGGGCCGATAACATTACAGATCCTTCTTTGGATTTTGTTGAGAATCTTGAGACATATAGCAGGAGCACCGGATCAGATAGGGTAGCAATATTCAATGCATGGACAAATGTGCAAGATGGCTTCTTGTGAGAGAAAACTGTCTGGCATGATACAGTGAACCAGCTTTCCTAGCAGCAGACCAAACAATTGATTCAATATAATCTTAGAAATATAGAAATAGATATAACTAATTTCAACTGTTTTTATTTTTATTTATTCACCAAGTTTATGTATCCCACATTGTTTTAGTACTAATTTTGTAAGAATAGGAGATAAAGTAAAATAGCCTGGTCATATATTAATTGTAGGTGACTCATAGATTATGATACTTTTAATGCAACTTTGAGTAAATTATATTCACTTTTTATTAAAATGGCATTTTTCTGATTAAAATTGATCATGATGTAGTTTACATGTATTATTTAATTTCGTGTTGAAATTAGTTAAAATCTAATTTTTCTTGCAGAAAATTAAAATTGTCTGAATATTTATCATAAATAAACAACATGTGCATATATAACATTTAATAAAAAAGTAACCTTATAAGAGTTATTTTAAAGGGAATTGTTTATATTATAAAAGTAAAGTGTACTCTGAAGATCAAATAATGGAAATTTTAAGTGATACAGTGTAAAATTAATTACAATTTATAATTTAGGTTTTGTGTTAATTTTTTTTCCTTTTTAGCAAATAAGCAGATTAAACTATAACACAAGATAATATTACTAACAACATTACTCTCACTTTTAATCGCTTTTCCAAGATTTCTTTCCCACCATCCAATCCATAAGCATATTCATACTGGAAACTCCAATCTCGAACCAGAAAAGTCAATGTCTGAAAAAGATTACATGATTAAAATTAACTTTTTCCTAAAACTAGACAAAGTGTTTTAAAAAAAAAGAAAAAAGAAAAAAAAGAGTTTATCCTACGATTAAAAATAGATGAAAATATTGAAAGCTATAAAAGCCATTAATTTCAAATTAATCAATTTTCTATGGCTCAGTAGTTTAACTCTTTCAAGTTTCTGTGAAATATAATATTTATAAATGTTTATAAAAAGTTTCAAAGTGATGCTTTATTGAATTTTACCCACAATGTCTGCAGTATATAATTTTTTATTGTATTTCTCTCATTTTCAAATAAGTTGTACATCTAAATCAAAATTGTGGATAAACCATCTAAAGTTCATGTTTTGTTCTATTTTTATTTGAGTGGTTTTGAACAAGTCAGTCATTATCAAAAACTGAATGTTGTTAGTATAGTAGATGAGATGTTGTTAGCTACATATTAGCATCTTTTTGAGTGCTACTATTCAAATTCAAATGTACTCATATTGTATAAGTCACACCATATGTACAAGAATAATACATATATGTCTTATAATAGTTTAACAACACTTGAACACACTGGAAAATGAAAGTATCAAATATTTCATATATAACATTATTTTTATACTTTTAATGAATGTCTTATACACATTTTACAATACTATCTACTGCAGTGAGACAATGCACTGTGAGATATTTCTTTTGTATAATAATCGCTTCAGTTATTTTGCAGTAACTGGTATATATTTTAGTATTGTTGCATTTTAGTTGTTTTTACTTGATGATTGATATGTAATATTATGAAATATAAGAATTTAATGTTTAATGATTATCTTACAAAAGGCATAGGAATTAAAAAAAATAACATTATTTATTTTTTACTTGGTGGTGAGCGGTAGAACTTAGAAGTTATTGACTCCAACACAATTTGGACACCCAGAGCATGTATGGAGGCATTAAACAAGCAACTGGCAAACCAACAAAGAAGTCTATGCCTTTGAAATCAAAGATAGGTAAATTAATTATGGAAAAAGATAAATGAGATGATGGATAAAGCAATACATAGAACTTTACTCAAGAGAAAATTCCATCACTACAGTTGTGCTTGATGATATATTGATGGTCTAACAGTCCTGGAAATGCTGGATTCTGAACCTACAGGAGAAGAGCCCAACACATTGATGCTATTGCTTGTGGAAAAGAACTGAATGAATATAGCATACCACCAGAACCTCAAATGTAGTAAGCCAGCTTTACTGAAACCACTCTATAGTCTTCTAAGTCACTACTGGAGAGAAGACAATGTTCCTCCAAAGATGATTACCCTCTATAAAGGTAAGTTCAACTGCTATGACTGCAATAACTACATTTTTAAGCATGGTTGGAAAAGTTTTTGCCCAAGGTGTTTTAACTCCAAACCTTTGATGATTGCATCTACTCAGAACACTAATTTAGGGCTAAGAGATCCACACTTAATATGATCTCTCTATGACAGATGCCATTATACATCATTTTCATTGATCTCTCAAAGGCATTCAATCTTGTAAGCAGGAAAGTTCTGTTTCATTTACTAATGAAAATTTGCTGTCCCACACAGTTGCTAAGTATCACCACCTTCTTTCACAAGAACATATGACTTTAATGGATTTCACAATTCAGAGTGGCATAAAATATGGATGCGCTTTAGCCCCGACTTTGTTTGGTATCTTCTTTTCCATTTTAAGAAGAATGTGTATACTTAGACACAAGAAGCAATATTAAACTATACAACTTTGCATACCTGAGGGCAAAGAAAAGGTGCACACAATACTCATCAGAGTATTGTTGTTTGCTGATGACACAACTCTGATCACTAAACATGACCTCCAGCATTTGATTAGTCAGTTCAACCATGCCAGTAAGGGATTTGTACTGGCTATTAACATTAAAAAAAAACAAACAAACTAAATATCATGGTCAAAATGTTTCTGCATCTCCATCAATTAGTATTGATGACATGGTGCTTAAAGTCACATATCTGGGTTCTACCATCATCTGCAACCTATCGCTTGACATGGAAATTGACAAATGTATTGCTAATGTGGCAGCAGTGATGGCCAAATTGAGCAAAAGAGTATGAGACAACAGTTAGCTGACTTTGCACACCAAACTAAAAGTATTCCAGGCATGTGTCCTTAGCCATCTTTGCTGCTTATGACAAATCTTCAGCATCACATGGAGAAACAGTTACGTGCTAAAGCAAGCAAACTTCTGGAGCATGCATCTTCTCCGCTGTCAACAAAGTCTTTGATGGATTGGTCACTTTTATAAATGACAGATGAATAGCAAAAGACATGCATGGTGAGCTGGCCAGAGGACATTGTCTGGTAAGTTGCTCTGCCCAGTTTTAAGGACATTTACAAGAGGGACCGGAAAATCACAGACACTGAATCTGGTAGCTGGGAACAGCTAGCAGATGATCACAGTGGCTGGTGCCATGCTATTCAAGGAAGAATCATGAAAGGCAAGAAAAAGAGAAACCAACTGTTGGAGATCAGAAGACGGCACAGGAATCAGAGAGAGTAATCTCAGACCTTCATTCAACACTCGAGCTTCATCTGTCACACCTGCAGAAGAGAGTGCCAAACAAAGATTGGACTGTTAAACCACTTCAGACACCACTCACATAAGGACTGAATTTTGACCAAACAGAGCGCTATCATTATTTTGAGTTAATCACGTTGTTTATAACAGCTACTTTATAGCTGTGAGGACATTGACTTTTGTAATTGAGAAAACACATTTTTGCTTGTAGGTTATACAGTGAAGTAGTAAAATTATGACTGTCAGTGTTAATGAAAGAGATTCTATTATTAATGTTAAGTTCATAAGTAACTTGTAGAACAGTTTTTGTTGGTGATTTATTTTTTTTATTTTGTTTATTTCATTCATATGAATATGTCATTAATATATTGAACATATATCATAGATTTGGCAACGTTATTAAAGATTTTGTTTTTTTACACAAGTCATGTAGAAACTTGATCAAATGAGACCAAGCGGTGAACCCATAGCTATACTATTGGTATGTATGTAAATGTTATCATAATGATAAAAAAGGTACTTGGGATGTGCAAGGCAGAAATTTATACAGAATTTTTGGTCTAATATTTAGTGGAAGAAAATTATGCTTATTTTAAAATGTATATAACAAATGTGTATAATACTAATATGTATAAAAAATTTGATATTATTTTTCCAGTGTGGTCAAATTTTGTAAACCCCTTAATGATGTCACGTATACAATAATCACATATTTGAATTTTAATTGTTACCTTAGAAAAAATGTCAGGATATAAGCAACAAAATCTTGTCTACCATACAGTTAACTTACTGTTCAGGATAATGACTGAGATATGGTCAAAAGGAACTCAAACAAAAACATGAACTTTAGACAGCTTACTCAATATTTTAATTTGAATATACAACAACTTATGTAAAAAGCAGAGAAATAAAAGTGTTGGTTGAAGTTAGCAAACTTTGTTTAAATATAAGGGGGTGCTGAAAAGTTCTTAGCCTGACCCACTTTTCAAAATCTGACCAAATGACTAAATCTAAGAATTTTTCTTAACAAAGAACTTTTCAGCACCTCTCACATACAGACAGATGAAATGCATCTGCAGCAGTCAGGTTCAGATGATGAACCTTGGGAATCAGAAATGTATTTTAAAATTAATTCAAAACAAGTATGCAAAATAGTCAAGCAGCTACCAAGCCTTTTTAACTGACTTTTAATTAACAAACGTATCATAAGTAAATTAAGCTTCATTTTGAAACACTGTAAATGATTATCTGCATGAAATATATCAACTGATGAAATTGCAGTTTGTCAATGAAAGGCTGGGTCTCCAGTAATACTGGTATGAAATACATTTAAAATACAGAATAAAAAATATGAGTAAGTGATCAATTACTAGACTATCCAGAAAAGTTCAATTGAATAACTTTTTTCCTAAAATCTAATTTTATTTGAAAATTTTATAAGAATAGTAAGTAGGCTAATGAGACTATATGCTTTATTAGCATCTTCACATGAATTAATAGAGAAAATTATTTAAATTATTAAAAAACAAATTACCTGAAATGGCTTTGAACTGTTGTCATTGGCTTCTAATGCCAAACGGCCATATTCTGTGAACAACTGTAATAAGAATTTAGTAAATTCAATGCAATATAAAATTGAAAGAAAAAGTTAATTTATTAATCTTAGATAATAAACAGTTATATTTATTACATTAATGAAAATGAAACTCAGTATAATGTTAATATACTTTTAATATATATTAACTGTATATTTTTTAAGAAATTACATTAAAGAAAATATGGAAAAATTGAAAAAAAAGAATTTAGTTGTGTTAACCATAAACTGTGAGTGATAGGAATTGACATCATTGCAGTTTTATGCCTTAACTGTAAATAACACATTTCTGCTACAGTTAAATAAGTTATGTTTATAAAAATATTTTTGCTAACCTGTCTAAGTTTATCAAGACCATCATTTTTTTATTTTTAAGCTCACATACACACATTTGGACAATTGTTGCATTTTATTTTTTCTAAAATTAAAAAAAATACACCAGTTGAAGACTTTCAACAGCAACAACAACTAAAATGGATAGCACATGTAAGTAGAAGAGATAATAATTGATATAATCAAGATGTTGACTTTCTACACTACCAAAAACAAAAAGTTTACAAAGAAATTCTCATAAATATTAGAAAAAGTGATAAAAGTTAGTGGACTGGTGAAGTTTAATTTTCTGAAAAATTGAATTAATAACAAGATTTTATAAATTTCAACCAATAGCTGTTTAGTAAATGAATGTCAAATGTTTCCTATATGGAAATGGCAAATTTCACCATTACCAAAGCTGAATCATTCAAGTTGAAAAAAAAAATGTAACTAACAGAAATTATTATATTTTTCAAAATTTTAACAAATTTGGTTAATTTTACTACCCATTTGTAAAGTATTAATTTTCCAGTGACGGTATGATATTAGATATTATAATGTAAACTTAATTGCTACTTTTATTTAGCCTCTAGAATGGAAATAAGATATCAGTTCAAGGGTTATTAAAACAACAGAATATAATTATGATGTTTTCAGTTAATCAAGACAGTAATTCAAGAGCAAAAACACATTCCTCAGCTCACAGTACCTGTCATATTGCATATTAATACTTTTCAATATCTGTACAAAAAAGCTTCACAAACAACATTTGTGAAATTGTTGAAAAATCTACACAAAATATCATTAAATCAAACTACTGACTCTTCATTATGATGCAATTATCAACAAGTAACAATATAGTGAATTTGATCCTCACATGATATTTACAGCCTTGTGCTAAAGGACATTTAAAAAATTCACAATGTCTAACTTTGCTTAAAATATTCATATTAAAAAATATTTTTCAAAATTGTTTTAATTTACTTGGAAAAAAAGAAAGAGCAGAGTACATAAATAATAATAATTGAATAAAGGTCAAAAAATGTTTAAAAATGCACATGTGAAAACCTAGTAATAGTAAGAACAAAATTAAATAAATGCTGTGATTCTACACCAGACATGACTCTCATTGCTTCTGATCTTAAGCTGTTCTGAGCTGTTAATGTGTACATATTTTGTTTTAGTGAATTAAGATGAGCTAGAGTGGATAACACAAATTTGTTGGTCAGTTGCCTGACATTAACCAATTGAGGATGTCTCTTAAAAGATGATGCATAATATCTTTGTAAGCTGTATGAAATATATCAACTCAAGGTCAGAGAACAAGAAGATTTTTTTGTTTTTAAGCTTGTAGGATCAAGCAGGAAATGACTTGGGAGTCACATTTAGATACTGAAACAGATCTCATTTGAACAGACTGGATTACAAGACTTGGAGGTATTTCTAACTAGGTCTTACCTGTAAAGTTATGCATTGCTTTTAACAAAACCTGTCACCATATCATTTGACTATGGTGCATATGCCCTTATCAGATTGGGTAAAAAGATGAGTTTTTTTTTGTGTTGTGTGTTGCAGTATCAGTCCATAATATATTGTGTGTGTGTGTGTGCTTGTGTATATATATATATATATATATATATATATACATACACACACACATGTACTGTTCATAATGTAATTAATATAACTTATTAATTTCCCAAGTTTTTATTTTAAAATCACTATTTTAAAAGATAATGTTTACTTAGATTAGAATCTTCTTAAATCTTTTGTCATATTTTCTTACAATGAGGATTTACTTTTATGGCCATAAATTGTATGTATTCTTTGCCAACATAAATCTAATGCATTTGATCAGCTAATAACATGCATAAAAACTGGTTAACAAAGTAAATAAATATTTTGAGGTAGACATTCAAGTTTAAAATAGTTACTTTTTTCAGTTGTTGAAAGATTATATCTTTAATTAAAGAAAACATGCAGTTAAGAAAATGCACGCATGATTTTCAGAAAATAATTTCATCATTTAAATTTTAATAATATATTATTATATTAATGCATCTAGAAATGCCCTTATTAATCAGTCTTCTAAAATGCTTCAGAAAAGATTTTAAATTTGTTATCTGAACCATACCAACAAATAATAATAATAATAATAATAATAATAAACACTGATAAGTGATGATGAACTGATATTTATTTGAAAATAAATGATTAAAAAAAACTTCAGTTTATAAGTTCTGACAGATCTTAAACCAAAAACTTCATAAAGATATATTAAATTTTAGCATAAATTAATATTATCTTTCTACTGCAATAGGTGACCCATTTAGCATTTGATAAATTGCACTTTATGTACTCATATTACAGTTAACTTTGCAGTATTAGGCAAGAGATCATGTTTACAAAAAATGTTTTGCACTTTTAAATGTTAGAAGATTTTGTATTTTACTATTGTGTTAATAACAAATGAACATGAATATAAAACAATGAGGTAAAACAATAGGTCTGAACAATGCAGAATCTTTATTGATACTACCTGTAGCTTACAACTATGTAGTAATGATATTAGGTGGAAGTTTGCCTGTCTTTAACTTATAAGGAGGATGTCTTGGGTGTTAATGCGAAGTAATGTTTAAGCTTAGTGTTAGTAAGAGGTAATGATAGTATACAACATCTCTGGTCTTTTAAAGAAGTATTTTTTTTTTTATTAATGATGCCAAAGACCTTTTAAATTCATTATTGTCATAATTTATATCTTGCTGGGAGTTTTATTATTCATCCTCTTCTGGTGGTATTTTGTGATTTAGTTGTTATATTGTTTTACTAAGTTTTTTGTTGTTTATTTGTTATCATATGGTTTTAGCATTTGTAGTTCTCTATGTCTATCTGCATTTTTGTTTGTGGGTCGTATGTAAATTTACTATGCTTAATATTAGGAAGATTCATGTGTAAAGTTTTTTCATTAGTTGTTCTGCTGGTGAAGATCGAATGTTCTTTAAAGGAGCTGTACTTAAAGCTAGCATAGCTAAGTAATGTTTGTATAATTATAAGTATTTAGTTTTACTGATGTTTTATGTAATTTTAGTTTTGGACTAATATTTTTTATATATTATCACAGGTAATACGTTCACTTCCACACCTGTGTCTATTTTAAATGTTACCGATGCTTCATTCACTCCAAGATTGATTGTTCATCGATTCTGTTCTACTGAATTTATGTTCTTCTTTTTTAATGGCATCCATGTCATCCCTCCTCGTGGTCTGACATTTCTGTGCTGCTGGATGTTTTTATTTTATGTAAATTCTTTTTCTTGGATCTGCACATTTTACCAAAGTGTACCTTTTTTTTCTGCAATTCTTACAGTTTTCTATACCAGAATTTTTGTATATGAATATTTCTGTTACAAGTTTATTCAGTTAAATGTATTGACCAAACCTTTGTATAATTAAAAACTTTCCCTTATTTCTCTCTGAGACAATGAACATGATCTCCTTTTATAGTATTTTCTTTAGTTTCTTAACTTTTATCAACTTATCCTTTTGAAACTGATATGGATGTTAATAAACTTACACACTTTCAGATTTATTTTTGTGGCCTAAAACACTTTGAGAGATGACTGAAAAAAGAAAGTGCTGTAAATTAAACTATATGAAGAGAACATTTTCATTTTTAAAATATGACTTGGCTGTTAATAAAATATTGACAGTCACAATAAGTTTTTAATTGGGCAAATATTTAAAAGTCAAATAAGTTCTAATAATTACAAAAATGAGAAAGTAATCTAATTTTGCATTTTATCATTAACGACATCTCTCACATGTACTTGACAGGCATAAAAACCATTAATATTATTATCTGATCATTTTATTCACTCTAGAAGAAAATTATAGATTAAATAATTTGTTTTTGTAACCAACTGTACTGATGCATGTATCATCCTAACTAATATCATGCATGGCAGTTAAGAATAGATTTGGAGTACACTAACATACCTTAGTTTTTTGTGTGGCAGTGGCAGCAGCAGTATATACAGATTGCATTGAAAATATTGTTCTGCATGACAATGCAAAGCTTAACGCAATGATTAACACAGGGGAAAATATTTGAACTTGGTCTGTTCTACCCCATCTGCTATATTTACTTGATTTGCACCTTACCTTTTTTGATTACAGCAAAATGCTTTGAGGAGAAAACTTTCTTTAATGAAAATGAGTCTGCTGAAACCTTTTTCACATCAAAACCTGCAGAATTTTACAATTTCAGAAAGAATGAACAAAACAAGCAAGTTCCTGCAATCAAAGTGAACATGTGAACATCCTTGTTGTTACAAATCTTCTTGAATCTATGAAAACCTATCTTGAAGAAACTGAAGACAAATTTAGTGAATATGAATTCAAAGTCAGGAGTATGTGTCCAGATACAGATTACAGTGAGGGGGAAAAATGGGAATGAAAATGGAGTGTGTGTATAAATAAATATGATGGATCAGCAGAAAAGGTACTTCTAAGTAAAATAGAGAAGTTCAAAGTGGAAACTTTCCTCCCTATTCTGGACACTCTAAATTTTAAATTGACAAAACATGCAGAGGCTTATTCACAGATTGGAAATCTGTTTTCTTTCTTCAGTGAATTGAAAACCATTACTTCTGTCGCACTAAAGAAAAAGTTTGAACAACTGGCTAATATGTATCACAAAGATCTGTATTATGATGACCTTTTAAATGAATGTGAACATCTCAAGTATTAGATGGTTCTTGATGAAAATTGTGAGACTCTCCCTACACTGTACAGAAAAATAATTTTGAACAATTTGAAATCTACATTCCTGAATGTTAAAAATTGCATTCAGAATGTTCATGTGCATGATGGTACAGGAGAACATTCTTTTTCAAAACTGAAACTTATAAAAAAAATCTGCTTCATAGCACAATGGGGCAGTATTATTTGAACTTGACTTTCACTCATGTGCATAGAAAACATCATCCTATTCCTGAAGACCATTGACTTCAAGCTAATAATAAAGCAATTCTCTGAAAATAAATGCTACAGATGCTTGTTATATTAAGAAGTTCAGAGTAATTGCATACTATGCCATCTAATCTCTATGGCTTACTTTGTATTATTCAAATTGTTCAAAGTATATTTTATTCAAATGTCTATCATGTTGATTAGTTACTGCTGTACCACATGTTTTTAATGTTTTAACACCAGTTTTGTTGAAGTGCCAATAAAATAAATATATGTTTAATATTATTGACCATTTACTTTTTATTCCTATATGTGGTTTGCTCAAGGGCCCATAATGCTGTTAAGACAGCCCTGATGTGTGCTTCTAGCCAGATGTCTATGTACACTATGTTATGGCAATTTTAAGGAATTATTTTGAAATGGCCTTCAAAAAGTCAATGAAGTAGATTATAGAATCCAGGAAGCAGAAGGAAATGAAAAATACCTTACCATATTGCCCAAAACTGATTAAAACATTTTAATTGTTGTCCCTTGAAATAAAATACAAAAGTGGACAAGTATGAGTTGATGATGATAATGTTTTAAAATGCATGGTGGTGGAGAACCAGCACTAGAAAACTTTCAGGAGTCATATGATCATCAACAAACACAATATGCAGATAAGGTTTTTAAAAATTAAGTGTTGATTAAAGTATCAACATAATTATAGTTTATATATTCATAAATATTATAGAGATGAAGTTGTTTACAGACTGGTTATAAATGTTTCTATCTATACTTACATGTTTGCCACAAATAAACATGTTTCTTACCTGAAGGTGTTGTAAGTCATTTTCTTGTATATTCTGCGATAGGTTGTAAACCTGAAACATGATAAAATAAACTTTAATTTAAAAAGCATATCTTCAAGGATTTATACATATAAAAATATGAAATATTTTATAATTATTCTTTAGTTTTAGACGATTTCTTAAGCATTCTTTTAGATATAGAAATAACTAAAAGTTTTGTTAATAGTTTATAGTGACAATACACAACAAGCAATCTTATTAGTAAAACTGCTACCATTTCAGGAGCAAAATCTTTACTAAAACCAGATTAGAACCAATAGTCATGACACATTACTTTCCTGAATGGAATTCTAAGAAATGAACATTTTTTATGACAAGCTATAAATTTCTTGTATTTAACGGATGATGTGACTACACCATTTGTAAATTTGTAGTTATTGATTAAAAACTACATTAATATTTTTCTCTTATATTTTATTAAATACATTAATGATGTTGCATATTTTGCCATAACCATTAATGTTTTCAAACTTCTTGTTGTAGTAAAGAAAGGAGAAGAAAAAAACAAAAAACAAACTATAAACTATAGTAGCAATAAACGCCTGCAATAAGTTTCTTCTGTCTCTTGACTGCAACACTTGTAGCCAAATCACAGTTTAAACAATAGCCTGTCATAACAGTCTAACAGGCAACATAAAAACAACAAAATGTGGTCAAAAATCCAACCTTTACTTCTCAGCAGCAAAAACGCATATTCGTCCACCAAGTTCAAAAACAATCTTCACTGTAAGCGAAAAACAATGGTTTTTATTTACCAAGCAATTTTTCTGATTGGCCATGCCATTCAGGGAAGGAAAGAACATTAACATAGATTCTGATACTTAAAGTAACAGATTTTTGCTAACCACTTTTGGTTATTTTTCTCCGGCAGATGGCACACAAAACACAAACTCTTTTTCAAGGTAGGTGATTATCACTTTCACTACACTTGTATTTAACACAATATTTCTTTTTTTAATAAAAATGATTTGGTAAATGCTACTGAAACATAACACCATGTTGGAAATGGTTCAGCAAAATTACCCTACTGCTAAATGTGTTTGTAATAACAGTAAATTATATTCTCTTGTTGCATCCTTGGTATAAAGCATTTTTATTACCTTTGTCATGTTCTACAACAAGTATAAAATTTTTCCCTTTGTTATTTTATGATGCTGTATATTCAAAGAAACCAGTAACCAAGTAAAAATAAGGGTTATTTTAGAGAGTAGAAAAAAACTAATCAAATAGCTTATGTTTTTAATTTTGTACATTAAACATTTTACATGCAGATGCAATGAAATTTAATAAGTCTTTATTGTAAAAATTATTCTAGGACTATTTTTCAAGTTTATTGAATGCAGCATGTGTGTAAATTAAAACCAAAACAATTCACATGCATGAACAGATAAACCTAATTCATTGCAGTAACTAATATATATACTTACACTTTAAAATAAAATACTGATGTACATTGCCATTCAGAAAGCTAGAAAATATGTAGGTAATTTAAAAGAAATATAGCTAAAAAAAAACAAAAAAACTATTACTGCATTAAAATGTGGTATTCAGACTAAAAATATCAAAGCTAAAAATCTTGAAAATCTGGGGAAGATGGGTCGTTAGTATATTAATATTTACTTGTTATTAAACAAAGCATGATAACTTTGATAGATAATAATAACTTCAAGATACCAATATGGTAAAAGTATAACTAAATATGACTATTTAAAAAAAAAAAACTATATTTGGTTTTTATGTTAAGCATTTTTTTTGCACTGGTATTTCTTTTGATTTTAACATAACACCTAAAATTCTTCTCTCTCTCTCACACACACAGAGAAAGATTGAAGACTGTTACATCTAATACTACACCTGGCAAAAACACTAAATACTGAGGAAAACAATGATGGAATTCAATAAAACAAATCAGAATTAATACTTAGTTGCTCCTCTAGACCCTTTTAAAATAGCTTGAATTCTTTCAGACATAGATTTCACTAATTTAAATAAATATTCTTTATTAAAGTAGTGCCAACTTTCCCAAACAGCAGTTAATAGATCTTTTTTGGCAAATGGAGCTTTCCAATAGGGCATTCTTAATTTCCACTATGCTTTTTCAATTAGATTTAGCTCCAGACTGTTTGCTGGTGATATAGTAAAAGCAACTAGAAAAAATAAATGCATTTAGTTAATATTTGAAGCTTCTATTTATGTATCCATGCTATGATTATACTCAAATGACAAGACCCAATAACCTAATTTTTGGTTGGCATACTCACAAAACATTCAATTATGATAGGTTAATTGATACTGGTCTCAGAGGTTGCCAAAAAGCTCAGCATGCAATTTCCAATCAAATGAAGAAATTTTTATCAAAATGGTCAGAGATATTCAGTTTGCTTTGAAATAGAAAATATCTTTATCCTCCAAAAAATAGTAGGGTGAATCAGGTCAATTTCAACCAGTAAAGTCACCAGAAGCCATTGCATACAGATTTAGTTTGTAGCTTTTATAATCTGTATTGTAACTAAAAAAATTATATTCTTGAACGTAAATTGATATTTCAAAGTAATTTGGGCAAAAAGATGATATGATAGATAGGATTGAACTCAGAGGTTATAATAGCTTTTATCAGCTAGACAAAAGAACTTGAACTTTATTCTTTTGTAAAATGTATTACAACCCTGAAAAGTTTTTTCAGACAAAAGTTAAAAAATAATGATAAAAGCAAGTCAAAACCATGAAAATTACAAGTGGCTCTGTGAGTGCAACATTCTTGCTCAAAAGAATGATACAATTGAAAGAATAAATTAAAAATATGTGTCTGAATTTCTGGGACGAGAAGTTATCATTATTTACACTTTGATTATTGTCCTCCACCTTTCAGCAGTTATGTTCTCTGTTGTGCCATGCACAATAGCCTAGTGGATTAAAGCATTGATGTATGAATTTGGCAATATACTAATTGTGAGTTCAATCCTTGGGCCAAACATTGCCGATTTAGACTCAGGAGAAACTGGGCAAGTAGTAACTGAGCAGTACTAAATAAAGAACAAGACAAAATAGCTCTATCCTTGTAGATTAAATTAAGTCTGAAATTCCTTGAAAGTTACTCAGATTGGCAAGCATTCAAAGAATGCGAGGGGACACAACAGCCAAAATACTGTGATAATAACAATAAAGATGAAGACAATAGTCCCTGTGTAAATAATATAAATACAACTCAAAGTTGTTTCAAAAGATTACTAGGGATGTACAGGTGTACTAATCATCTGACTCATTTCCTGGTACATCTGAATCTGTTGAAACATGAATAAGTTCCTAGATTCTTTGCCTCACATGCTTCAAATGAAAGTTGATATGCCTATCAGGCTTCACAAAATATTTAACTCTCTAAAATTGTGCAATGGAAATCTTCCTTCTGTTAAGAGGCAATTATACAAATTGCAGAAAAAAAACATGCAATGGATTTATTCTCAGGATTGTCATAATTCAAACAGCTTGTGCTTTGAATTTAAGAATCTTCAAATCCCACTGAGGCACAGCTTTATCATAACCATCAGCAAGTGACAAAAACAATCTCTCAAAGTCACTAACTTCTCCATGCTTTTCTCATGGCCAGCTCTATGCTGGTTGTTTTTGGTTTGAATTCCCAAACAACTTCTTTATTCTAACTCCCAATGAAAAGAACATAAATGTGTATCCAGAATCCATGTCAAACTAAAGAACTACATCATTTGTTTTGTTTTGGGTAACAGAATATTTTTTTTTCATATGTAAATAAACTTTTCATTTGTTGTGTAAGAAAAAATGTACTAAAGGATATAATTTATATTTGAAATTATGTGTTTTACCAGGCAATGTCAATGTTTAATGTTACTGTAAAAAGTTTTAAAAACATACCTGTACAGAACTGACCATAGTACTAAGGGCAAAGACTGTTGCACAATCACGAACAGTGGATTGGCTGTCAAAAGCCCCTTGAGTGTCCATTAAAATAACCGCAACCTGCAAATATAAATAATGTCTTTAAATGACTTAAATGAAATGAAAAGAAAAGTTAGTTTTTATTCTACCTTGTCGCAACCTTGACTTACAATTATCTGTTTTAATAGACATGCATGTACAGTGCTCAATATTGGAGATTGTATTAACTTTTGATAAATACTCTATCAGTATTAATTAATGCCTCCATATATATATATATATATATATATATATATATATATATATATATATATATATATATATATATATATATATTATAAAATTTTAGATTTTAATTATTAATTTTTACTCCTTAGTTGTTATTAATAATATTCATATTTTTTTGTTTGTCTTATATTCACATTATATTATTTTTTCTTTTATCCTATTTTATTTTGTTGATAATTTTTAAATTAATGTCAAACATTAACTGCAATATATCGATCTGTGTTTTTTGAAATTAACTGCTATATGCCTATATATGTTAATTTATTCTTCTTTTTCTTCTTTCCCCAGTTTTTTCCTCCAACTCCTGCTTCCACATTTGCTATCTTATATCTTCTTTTTCCTCTGTCTTGTTTCCTGTGAGATGACTTATTAACTAGGTCGATGTCTGGTCCTTACCCCCTCCCTTACTCTTAAGCATTTTAATAAAAAATAGATTTAAAATTATTCCTATCTCTCCCTTCCTTCTCTAATTTTGACCATATCTGTTGTCCTCCTTCTCCCCTTCTCTCTATCACCTTACATCAACTTAAAACTACCCCTCAAAAGCATATAAAAATAATATGTAAATTTAAAACCATATTTTTTATGCTTGGAAATGTGATCTGTAGAACTAGGAAAAACCACCTTCCTGAGGAAATAAAATATAATCAATGGACTCTTAAGGTTGCCTGTTTTTTAATTTTAATTAAATTAATATTCGCTCTGGTTTGACATTGAGCTCTCTGGATTACATCCTCCTTGGGATTATCCATACGGATTACCAAAGTTTTCATTTATATATATATAAAAATTTACATATGCTCTATCTCTGATATTGAGCACTTTATCCCATAAATATAGCACATCTTAAAACTATATTTCTTTCTATATATATATATATATATATATATATTAAAGGTAAAATAAATACGTGGGTATATAATCCAAGTGGATCATAGTAATATAAAAATATTAAAACTAAAGAGAGCTTGATGTATTTTATTTATACAGAGCAATATGAATGAATAATCAAAAAAAATCTTTCAAATTTCCATAGTGTAATTTTGCCTTTTTAGCTACCTTGAGACCCTCCCTCACTCCCACCTCCTCTAAAACCTTTTCATGCTATATTATAATTTACAAACTTTACTTTGAATAATCCTATAATTCTCATTCTGTTAATCACTTACATCCTCGTTACCTATGTACTTTTAAATTTAATTTTAAATTTATTTTTTCCCATTTCTAATGCCCCCAATTTGCCTTCATAGGGTTAATATTCTTTGACCTATTTAATAAATCTTCTCCCATTTAAGATAGATAGTTACCACCCACCCTGACCCCTGTCTGGTTCCTATTGTCTGACTTAAATATTGAAAAGTGTAAACACAATATTAGGTATTTTCGGCAAGTTAAATTTTAGGTTGACCCTTAGGCTTCTAATATCACCTCCTTACAGTTAATAGCAACTTCCTCTACAGATGTGAACTTCATTCCACATCAAGGTTGAAAAGACAGACAATCAATTTCATCATCTGCTGAAATAGTCTATTCCCCACATGAGGTAAAAAGTTTTTTTGATCATATATATATATATATATATATATATACATACACACACACACACACACACACACATATATATATATATATATATTTCATTAAAGACAACTAACAAGGTATAGTGGTTAAGTTTTTTATTCAATTTTTTTAGTGTTCATCTAAGTGTTTTCTTTTCTGGACATAAAGTGTCTAAAGATTATCTGAATGTTCTGTATATCTGAGTGCTTTTGGCTATTCTTTTAGCCATTATTGAGGAAGTTTTTTATTTTTATTTTTAACCAAATGTGTAGATTTTTATGTATGTATGGAGAGTTATGGGATTTTTTTTTTATTTTCCAAACATGGTCAGCACACTGTAGCCAGCTTCATAGTTGATCTTATTGAGTGTTGTTTTTTTTTTAATCAATGCTTATTATGCTTCAATTATTTTTAGCCTTTTTTTATATATAGATGAAGCTATTATAGTTCTGTCTTCTTATTGCAGGTAGAGTTTGATAGGTTACCACATGTGTTTAAATGAGTTCTGATTGAGAGATGTAACATGAGTCTTCTTCATAAGCATGTAGTGGTATGTCCAACATAAATATTCATGAATTTGGTTTGATCAGCAACATAGTTTCTTAAGAGACATGTGAATTCATAAATAATATTGGTTCTCTGTAATTTGGATCTTGCAAGTGTGTTGCTGATAAGATTAGTGGTTTTAAATTTTTATAGTAGACAATTTAACGTTCTTGTTCTGGTCAACTATAAAGTAATACACAACCCCTAGGAACACAGTTACAATGTGCTGACCATGTTTTGAAAATAAAATAAATATAAAAAAAAAAAAAAAACATTCCTACAACTGTAGATACATACATAAAAATCTATACATTCAGTTAAAAAAAAAATCCTTGATAATTAAAAGAACAGCTGAAAACAATTTTGACACCAGAAAAGGAAACACTTTATATGAACACAAGAAAAATTGAATAAAAAAATTTAACTCTGCAGGGCTTTGTCAGTCATCTTGTAACTTGTACGAAAGAGATTGTTGCCCAATTGTTTAGGAAATAAATGTGTAATCTATTTATTTACAAAAGAAATGAAGAAGATAAAAAGGAAATATGACAGATATGATGCTTGGAAATCATAGAATATTTTCAAACAGAAAAAAAGGAAATACAACATGACATCTGAAATCTATTTGTTTCAGTTTTCAAAAAAAGTGCTAAAATTAAGTTAACAACAAAATAGCAAGTAAAAATAAAAATAAAAATAGTTGCCAGTTTTGTCTTAATGTTAAATTTTACAAAGTTGTATTTTTTGTAAAAGGGTAATTGTTTTTTTTTTCCAATCACAAAATAAAGTTGTTGTAAACAAGAAAAATGAATGAAGATTTTTTTATAAATAAATTTGTTTTTTATCTGGGGAATGAACCTAAATTAGATATTAGAAATAATTAAAATATGTCTTAATTTCACTTTCAAAACATGTATATTTCCAGATATGCGAGTCTCTAGTGTAAAAATTGTTTGTTTTCTACAAATAAAATTATGTTTCTAACTAGCAAATACATCTAGAATTAGATATTAAAAAAACAAAGTTTCAATCTCACTTTTAAAATGTGTATATTTTCAAAACTGCAAGTTATTTTTTTTTACACTCCACCCCAAAAAAAGATTCATTTTTAGCCACTAGTTTTTGATGAGGAGGTACGGTGGAATAATGGATAACAGCTCAGATTGAGAAATTGGAGAGCTGAGTTCGAATTCCAGTCAGATTCATTACATTCACTTCTCCACCCACTTATGGGTAAATAGTAGAGATGGGTGGTTTAACAGAAAAACTGACTTTTTTTGGTTTCATCTTCACACCATGAAACCATCTAAATTTACAAAACCAAAAACATTTGGTTTTTAGTGCTATCACTACTGAGTGACCATATCCAAAGTAACACTATTGAAAAAGACTTTCCGATGTTAATAAAATTAAATTTTATCAACATTTATACCATTATAAGAGAAAAAGATTGAACAAAAATATGTTAAAAACATTTAATTGACTAATTTTAGGAAATAAATGTGAAATCTTTTTACAAAAAAAAATGAAAAAGAAAAAAACAGAAATGACAATATTTGAAATCATATTTTCAAAAAAAAAAGGAAATATCTTTTGATGTCTGAAAAAATGAAAAATCTAACAAAATAAAAAGTAAAAAAAAAAAAAAATAGTTAAAATTTTAACAACAAAATAGTAAGCAAAAAAAAAAAATTAGTTTTAGTTTTGTTTTAATATTATGAATTGTTTTTGTAATTCTTTTTCTAGTAAGCCAATACACCAATCAAAAATAAAGTTGTTGTAAACAAGAAAAATGAATGAATCTTTTTTAATAAATAAATTTGTTTTTTATCTAGTGAATGAACTTAAATTAGATATTAGGAATAATTAAAATAGTTCTTAATTTCATTTTTAAAATGTGTATATATCCAGATATGTGAGTTTCTAGTGTAAAAGTGTTTGTTTTCTAGAAATAAAATTATATTTCTAATTAGTGAATAAATAAAATTAGAATTTAAAAAAATAAACAATGTTTTAATCTCAGTTTTAAATTGTGTATATTTTCAAAAAAACTTAAAAGTCATTTTTTTTTTAAACCCAAAAGTAAAAATTATTCTTTTTTTTAGCTGCTAGTGTTTTTGGTGGTTCTGTATAAAATTCTTTAAACAAGGAAAAATTAATTCATTTTTTTTTTAAATATTTTTATAATTTTATCTAGTGAATAACTTAAATTATATTTTAAAAAATGATTTAAAATAGTTTTTAATTTCAGTTTTAAAATATAAAAAGAACAGGTGCTATTTCACAGATTTGAAGTATAAAAAATGAAATTAAAGCTTTTAATTATTTTTAATATTTATTTTTAGTTGTATTCACTAGATAAAAACATTTATTTAGGGGAAAAAAAATAACTCATTGATTTTTCTTGTTTAGAAGAAATTTATTTGTAAAACCCCAATAACAGTTGACTGGCATACCAAAAAAGAATTGCCGTATTTTTAATTATTTCATGTGGGGTTTCATTTTTTGGTTTTTTAAAAGCCACATCATAAACAAATTTCTGAAGAGCTATACCATTCTCTCTCAAAAATATGTTGTCCAAAGACACAAATATTTTATGCAATGATTTCTTTTTTACCAATTTGTTAATAAATATGGTATTATTTGTTCAAAAGTTTAATAAAACTTTAAATCCAAGTCATGAATTCTATGACTAAATTACCTTTTAAAGCTTAAAAATTGACTTTAAGGTGAACAATCCCTACTTTATTACCCCACCCTGATTTCTGGTTTTTTTGGGTTTTTAATGCAATTTACAAATTTTATTACCCTTTAAAAAACACCAAATATTGACAGTTTATGCACCAATTAATGGACTTCCACAATCACAGATGTTTCAAAACAACACTCAAAAATAAAAAAAAGTATATGGGGCATTTTTTTATGACAAGACAGTAGTTTCAATAATTTGAAAGTTCTTTTACTACATGTACTATCAGTTAATCTTTTTTTTTTTTTTGCTGCTTACTTTATAATTTTTGAAGGAATTTGTTTTCACGGGTCAGAGAAGAAATAAACATCTTCCTGGTTGTAGCTTAAGGTGTCTTCTAAATTAGAAGATTGAGTGTACAATTTCAAGAATATTAATAAAGATTGTTTTGCAAAACAAATATGACCAAAGTAACGTGTAAAATTTAGTCTTAATAAAAAAAACATTTGTCACATTTTCAGCTGTTCGAAGCAAAATACCATTTTAACTCACTGTAAAAATATAATTCAATGAATAAAAGCACATACAAATTACATATTTAGAAAGATTATTTTTTTTTTTTCCAGTATTTTTTGAATTTTTTTTAAGATTTTTAAAATTGATGAGAAATTGCAACGAGTTTGGACTAAGTTGCAAAATTTATCAATCTCAAACAAAATCAGATATCAACTGGAAATGCTATAATTACACAAAAAAAATGAATGGCTTCCTTAGAAAGCAAAAATACTAAATTAAAAACTGAATCAAAAACATGGTATCAAAAGGGAAAAATTGGAAACTGATACCAAACATAAATTGCCAAACTGACCAACTCTATTTTCTAGCAGGAAAATTGTTTTTAAAGCTTTTAGGATGAATTTAATTGGTTTAGGACAAGTGTGAAAAGAAGTGGAACCCTAATTCTATCAACAAAATAGGTTTCATCAGATCATTTTTTTTTTAATTTCTTTTCCAGTATGGAAAAAATTCAGAATTTATTTCAAGAAAGTGACTTGAGTAAAGAAGGAAAAAATGATGCCACAAAATAGATTATCTGAAAAGAAGTTAAAAATGTTGAAGTATATACCAAATATTATTTTTACAAATTAAATATCTTTTTGTTTTATTTACTGTGAATACACATATGCATAATATATTAAAATTTTTAAAAAAAATTTTTAATAAAAGGTAAATGTGCATTAAAAGAAGAACAGGTTTTCAGAATATTTGGAAATATATAAAACCTCTTTTATTTAAAAAAAATGAAAAAGATTATAATTATTTTTAATATTTAATGGATAATTTGCATAAAGTAGGCAGCTGTTGATATTTACAAAAAAATTTGATATATTGGCAATATTTGTTCTTTAGGAATTAGTGTTTAAAATTAGAACAGTTTTGTTTATATTTTGATTTTCTTGTATTTTATAAAGTTTATTAAGGAAAGGTAATTTTTTATTAACTATAGTTTATTAGAAATTAAAAAATATTAAACAGAAAAGTATGATAGAATGAATGATGTTAATACAAAAAGGAGTTAATTCATTAAAGATGAGCAACTTGATTAAATATGAAAGAGAGCTAAATGAATTTTATTCTGATTGGAAAATTATTTTAAAACAGTAAAAACCCAAGTAATTAGTAATAATGATACTTGACCTTGTTGATTCATCCAAAATTAGAATTTGAGGATCCTATAAAGCAAAAAGAACATTTTAAAACAAAGTTGTGTATGTATGGGCATAAAAAAAATTTGAGTCTAGTGATCTATTTAGAAGGGTTAATTATAATGTTGCATTTTAAAGATAAAGAAGTGTTTATTTTTTTTCTTGAATGTTCAATATGTTAAGGAAAAAATGAAATTCTTTTCTATTGTCTAATGTAGGTAGAAACATTCACATTGTTTACCTTAGCACTTATATTGATCTACAGGTTGTCAAAATGAATTGAACGAGAAATTGTGTAAAGTTTGCAGAAAAAGTTTGATAATTCTCAATTTGAAATTAATGAGAAAAAAAGTTTAACAAATGTATCCACAAAAATAAATGGTGTTTTAAAAGGACATTTCTTTTTCTTGACATAGCTAAACTGTATATACAGTAATTTTATTGTTTAGAAAAAATATTTTTAGAATTCTAAAGAAAAAAAACATATGAACAGAAATTTAAATTGCAATACACAAGAATTTACAGCAAAATGTTAAACACTATTTATTTATTAGATTATGGAGTTCTGAGTTTTATATTTACAAGATTATAATCTTGTAAATATAAAATGTGAACCAATAACAATGCAATATTACTATAAATATAAAATAATTCTTGTAAATAAACAAACTAATAGATAGATATTTTTGTTGTCAATTCTTGAGGAAAAAGAAAAAAAAAGAATGCATAAATCCAGTTTCATATATTGGGATTTTATTAAAATTTAAAAAGGACTTATAATAAACAATAAAAGGTCCAAAGGGAATATATAAAACTTTGCATTGAAAACTCCATATCCTTAAATATAATATGCCACATATATATTTATTTATTTTTTTTTTGTATGTAACAGTTGAGGGGCAGTGTGCAAAATTTTGATATGAGATGCACAGAAGTCAAGACTTCATTCATGTCCATACAGAAAAAGCTACTGCAATGACTACAAAGAGATGGCTCCCTATGAACACACATACTGACTCACCTGCCTAAAATTCAAGTTATATTTGTTTTTGAAAAGAAAAACTTCATCTTAGGTTTCACCAAGGGGTTGAAAATTCAATAACATGGATTTTCATTGCCTTGATAATCATAAAGATGCCACCCCAAAAGATTCAAGGTTTAGATTTTTTTCAAGAATATGACTGAGGTTTTTCTGAAGGAGATTGGGAAGTGTCAGTACCAGATAAGGAAATTATGAATAAAATTTTTAAAACAGAAAATAATTGTAGGATGGACATTTTTTTATTTATTAAAAATAAATATATTGTCTATGCATTTTATCAAATTAACACCAAAATTGTTTTCCAAAGAAAAAAATATAGATAGTTTAAAGTAATTTATTTTGGTTTTTATCAATTTGTTTTTAAATATGGTATTTTATTTTTACAATTTTTTTGTCAGTTAAAGTAAAAAAAAAGTAAAGACAGGGGATTGATTTGAAAAAAATATTTTTAATTCAAATATATATATATAAGTTTGTAAATTTTCCTTCATGTCTTTTTAATAGAAAAACTTTATATATAATATAAAGATTTTTGAAAATTTATATTTAGTAGAGTTTTTTATTAATAATCTATATATATATATATATATATATAGTTTAAACACACCGTCTGATATTTTTTTTGTGTGTGTAAGAATGAGAGGCAGATTGTAAAATTTTTTTTTGTGAAACAATTGAGGGGAAGTGTAAAATTTAACAATGACCCAAAAATCATTTTATATTTGTTTTGAAAAGAAAAAAGAAGTTTTAGTTAAATAAAAAATAATTCAATGAACAAAAGTTATGGGCAACAAATTAGTTATTTTGAATATTTATTTTTACAAATTTAACTGTATTTATTTAAAGATTGGACCATAAATACAAGATATGAGTTCAACAGACATAGCCCAAAAATTTGATCAATTTCAAATGAAATCAGATTCAATAAAAAATGCTATCATTACACAAGAAAATGAATGACTTCCTTAGAAACCATAAATAACTAAATTAAAAACTAAAAATCCAACTTGAAAACTGCACTATCAAGGAAAAAAAAAAAAAGAAACTGATACCAAAACTTAAATTGTTAAACCGACCAACTCTTGTGTGTGTGTATGTGTTTTAAAAGCACAAAGAATGAATGACCGAGTGAAAAAATTTTTCTTGTGATGTCCTTCACCAAACTAAATTTATGTTTGAATTGATGCGACTTACATGCACACAAAGGAAAGGAGACACTGAAATTTTTTTTTAAATATATGTTTTAGATATATATTCTAACCAATTCCATTTAGATTCTGTTTGTTAGCAAATTATTTTCTCTTTGAATTAGAGTAACATTTTTTAAATCTAAATTTTGGCCAGTTTTGGTATGGTGAGCAACTATCTTTCATATGTTGTTTTGTAAAAGATCTCTTTTGTGTTCACATAATTGGTTATTTAAATTCCTTGAGATTTCTCCTATGTATGGCAATAATTAATACAGGTAATAGAGTAAAAAAAAAAAAATTTAATTTTCAGCTCTGACACTGAGCTGTTGGCCAGTGGTCAACTCCCAGTCACGGCACGAAGCTGTAATGTTTCTACCGGCATTTTGGGGTTGACTTGTAGTTTCTGCCACCAGCCTGTGTCCCGGTCGATCAGTGGTCGTCATTACTTGGCGGAATCCCTATGTCAGGATACCAGTATGTGACACTGGTCTGTCCAGGGTTGAATTCTGGTCATCAATGTTAACGGCTTCACACCAGCTGTACCGGTTCGATACCAGCTCTGTCATTCCCAGCTCACTTCCAACATCTGGTTACCAGAGTAACTGCCTCCAATCTCAAGTCTAACCTACCCACGTTGTGATTTTGATCTTAGGCAGACAAGATCAATCAGGTGTCAGGCCATAGTATAAGCTGAGTCCAGACTGAAGGTGATATCACACGAGCATAAAGAAAAAGAAGCAAATAAAACAAAACCCAAGAGGTTCAAGTATGTTAAGAATTAACAAATTAACTGGATCCGTCTGTTATATACAAGAGTGTGTTTCTCTCCCAACCCGTTTTCTACGGAATGTGACACTTTTACGTTTCAAGCCAGTTTGGTATCTTAAGTCAACTGATTTAGTTCTTAGATGCTGGCTTGGCTTCGTTCGTCAGTATAACTTGCTATTGGT